>PVLD010003907.1:104347-134204 GCA_004027595.1 Dinomys branickii
GGGGGGGGGGGGGGGGGGGGGGGGGATTTGATCGCCTCCGCCCCAGGTCATAACTCTTGCCAGCACAACCATCAACAAAACCCAACAGGAAGTTTGACAACACGCCCTACAGGCCTGAGCATCTGCATTTCCTTTACGCCATTGTATTAAAACACAGCTGCCACACTCCACCTCTAGGAGAGTCAGCTGTGGCCTCCACACCACTGCCTGCTCTCTAGTGCAGCCCACAGGAGCCAAAGACAGACCCCTGCGGCCACCCCGCCTCCTTCCCATGAAAACCTGTCATCTTCAGCCTCGCAGCCTGGGGTCTGATGACAGGTGCTGGACACAAAGGCACTGACTAACCCAGAACTGCTTCTGTGAAATGCAAGATCTGACATGCACACACATGCACACACGGCAGCACCAAGCAGGCCCAGGTGAACGTAAGAACTGTTTCTCAGCATTACACACTAGTTTCATCGGACCTCTGATCCGTCACTGTGACAACTTCAACAGGGACAAGTCCTTCCAGAACCACGACTTCATAGTCACCTGTTAAAAGATGTCGTTTTCCCTGAGAAACATCCACACTCAAGAACTTCGTCTTGAGCCAGGTGTGGTGGTGCGCACCTGTGAACCCAGCACTCAAGAGGCTGAGACAGGAGGATCCCAGAAAATTAGAGGCCAGCTGGGGATATATAGCAAGTTCAAACCTAGCCTGACCTACACAGTGAGACCCTGTCTCAAAAAAAAAAAAAAAAAAACACTTCTCCACTCAAAACTACCTGGTGAGACAAAGATATATAAATAAATAACACTTAAAAGGCCAGGAGGGGGGCTGGGGATATAGCTCAGTTGAATAAGCACTTGCCTGGCAAGTGCAAGGTCCTGAGTTCGATCCCCAGTACCACAAAAAAAAAAAAAAGAAAAAAGGCCAGGAGGACCAAGAGGGAGACCTCTCCCTTGAGGTCCATCAGCCTCCAAGTGCCAGGCTCTCAGCTAGACTCAGGGTGGACAGTCATGACTCAGGGATGAACCAGAAAAGACCCATTACTAGGAGAGAAAGAAACAACATCACCATGCAGGAGACGTGCGCACTTTTCCGTTTCATTAGGAGGTCTTCTGTGGGTTTGTGACAGTCACCTTGAACAGAATCAGAGGACTGATAATTACCTGAAGCATACAGCACAGGCATGCTGCCCCCGTGGGCAACTGCAGCTCGACAACCCACGTGTGTGTGAGTGTGCACACACACGCTCACACACACACACACACACACACACACACACACACACTCACACTTGCAGGGAAGGATTCGCTCTGTGAGCCGCCTCCCCCGCCCACCCCCTGGCTCTACCTTGGATCTGAGCTGTGTGCAGTGGGCGGCAAGGGTGGGGTGAGTCACTCGGAATCCCGCCAGCCTCACGGAGGTGCAGAGCGGCACCCCCGCCCCCAGCCTCCACCCAGCCCAGGGCATCACCCTGAAAAAGGCACACCAACCTGTGGGGGCGGGGGGGAGCACAGGAGGGTGACTCCAGCTCTGACCCCAGAGTCCCAGGAGCATAAAGGGCAATCTCTGCCCAGTCCTCAGACGCGGATGGGTAAGAGGGAGTGCCCAGGAGACCTTGCAGCGCTCCTGCCCACAAAGCTAGCAAGCTTAGAAGCACACCCCAGGCAAGCCCGTCCGCCCCGCAGTCTCACCTGGCTGACAGAGCAAGGGAAGGCGGCCCAACCAAACTCCCATTTCTCCTCGGCCCCGGAGTGTGCTGGGTGCCCCTTCTTCCTAGCCATTTCTGCTTCCTGGCTCCTCCTTTTGATTCAGATCTAAAACAACCCCCCGGGATGCCTTGCTCACTAGCAGGTTCCTGTGGATGAGGTCATGGCTCAGTGCACCCGTAGGAAGCTGGACCTGGCTGGAGGTCGTCGCTAGAAGCACGCATTCCTGTCCCCAGCTCCTCCCTGCCCTGACTGCTTCCTAGCCACCGTGGGGCGAGCAGCTCCCCTCCGCCAGCCCCTCCGCCAGCCACTTCCACCCTGGAGCCTACAGCCATGGACTCAAAACCTGAGTCCCAATCACCCCCTCTCTTGTATAATCAGTGTCGGGTGTTCAGTGCCAGCAATGAGGAAGTGACAAAAACACTCCTCCCTCCCTCCCTTCCCCAGCTTGTCTCAAGCTCCTCGTGTGAGCCCAGCAATAGGTCAGGTGGACCCGAAGGCAGACTGGGTTCCAGATGGACATCAGTACTTCCTAGCCAGGGGCCTCAGCACGTTCCTGACCTCTTTTCCCGCCAGAATGTGAAAGGACAGCACAAGCTCACAAAGGATCATGGGATGGAAGACAGGGCGGAGGGAGAGGACAGCTCAGCTCGGTGCACAGTGAAGAGCCACGCTGCTGTAACAACGGGTTGGCAGGTGTGGGACACTTGAGCGAGTGACACTACTGCACGGCAGCAACAAGGTGATGCACTTGGCTCTGCCCAGGGCGGGGTCGAGGCGGCTGCACAGCAGCCGTCTGCTCTGCCCAGCGCCGAGGTGATGACAGACTCCTCAGATTAGGCTGCTCACGCCTCCCCCTGGCATTGCCCTGCTCCAAGGGCTCCAGACACAGAGCTCGTGGGATTGAAGCCTCCCCTGTCTGCACAACAAGGGTGTCCTGATTTTCTCTACTGTCCCAGGGGGCCAGCGTGAGATCAGATATGTTTTAAGAAAAGTTTAACCAGTTAAAGCTCTCCCAGTGGGAAGGCCCTGGGCAGGGGAAGACTTGGAGACGCTGCCTGTCCGGAGCCAAAGACAAGGTCTCAGGGAGACTCTGGATGGGGAGGATGACCAGTCCTCAGTCACAGAGAAGGAGCACTGCTTGTTCTGTGTGGGTCTGCAGAAGGATGGTTTAAGATCCAAGGATGCATTACCACCCAACACACACATCAGCCGGAAGCCTGGGACACCCCATAGGATTCAGAAAGGCTCTGCCCTTCTGGGAGAAAGAACCACCCCACCCATGGTGCTAACCAAAGCCTTCCTGTGTGACCTCGGCCCTGCCATCCCTGATTGGTCCAGAGCTGGACACTCCCCTCCCAGCAAGCCAATCAGATCCTCTCTCTGAGAGCCAGAGGGGGATTGCAGGCCAGACAGGTCCCTGGAAGGAGCCGAGGGGTGCCCCATCCTGCACAGGGGCCATTTCCAAGCCCGGCCCTCCAGTCTCTCTACAGCTCTGGCCAGGAAGAGATGGGCTCTCCATCTCGTCAGGCGGTGGGCACACCAGCCGCTGCGGGCCGCAGAGGAAGCACAGCTCTCCAGGAAGCCTGCACTGAAACTCTTCCAAATCAGGTTGGAAGATGAAGCTGCCACAGCCTAGAAGCCCTCCCAGCTCCAAATGCCAGAAGACTTGAGGGCAGACATGGCACGCAGAGGTGCCCTGCTCTGCTGCCACCGCTCTTTGGTGCCATGACCACCTCTCTGGTGTCGACATGGCTCTTGTGTCGCCCATGGTTCCTGTGCGGGAGTGTAATCCCTAGTGGGAGGGCCCAAGGGGTGGGAGTGTGACTTGACAGTGGTGTCTACAGGTGGGGCGTGGGCGAGGGGATGACAGTTAGACAAGGTCATTCCGGTGGAGCCCTGTGCTTGACTCCTGGTGGCTTTACAAGAGAAGACTGGAAGAGACACTCCCTCCCCCTGCCACGACGGCCTATGCCGCTGAGACACACCAGAGGTGGCTGCTGACCTCCAACATCCTAAACAGTCCATATAAACTTTGCTCCTAACTCACCCAATCTGCAACTGAAAACAAACACAACCAGTCGTGTGTGTGTGTGTGTGTGTGTGTGTGTGTGTGTGTGTGTATGTTTTACAATAAGGTCTCACTATGCAGTTCAGACTGACCTTGAACTCACTTATGTAGCCCAGGATGGCCTCAACAAACTCATGATGATCCTCCTGCCTCAGCCTCCTGAGTACCAGGATTACAGATGTGTACCACCATGCCCAGACAGTCCCTATTTTTTAAACTATAATTAGTTGTTGATGCTAGAAATTGGGAAAATCCTCATGCACTGGACTGGCTGGAAAAATCAGCCCTGGCAACACCAGATCTGGATCCCAAGAGGAGTGGGGAAGCTGGTGCTGAACCGCTCCTGTCCCTGTCCTGTCCTCAGAGCCATGCAGTCCTCGGTTGCCACAGTCCCCTCAACCCTCTGTCTCCCCAGCAGCCCGAGTCTGGGAATCATTGCTTCATTGTGCTTACAGCGTAGCTTTTTTTCCCAGAAGCAACGTTTGCCCTGTACTCTGCACCTTTGAAAGAAATCAGAGATGGCGGGCAGCGAAGTCCAGACACCCAGCTGGACCCCTTCTAGGTCCCCATCCAAGCCCTGGCAGTTTCGGTTCACAGCCCTGCTTGAAACTGCAAATACCTGCTCTCCACCAGGGACCTGGGACCAAAGTAATTTCAAGTCAAAACAAAATACACTTCCCACCTAGCTCTTTTTTCCAGTTCCTACCCTGAATTTTAACAACTAGCTCCATGTAGCCCAGATCAAAGCACTTCTCAGTAGTTTCAAACTGGCCTCGCTTTCTGAGCCAAACGAGGTCCCTTGGTGCCAGTCCGTCCTGCAGCTGTGCAGCTGGCCTGGGCAACACCCATCCCCATGAGGATCCCACACAGGCCGTCTGGAGATGAAGTGGGAGTGGATGCCAGCGTCCGCCCCCAGCCCAGCACTTGGCCCTGTGCTAGAACAGCCGGAGATGACGTCCTCTGTTCACACCGAAAGCCTTATTAAATGTCACCATGTTGAATAAGGAGACCAAGCGCTGAAGCAAGGTCGCCTTGGCAGCCGCTGGCTTTCTGCAGACCCCAACGGAGACCAGGTTCCCAGGAGGTAAGGGTGGGGACGGCCACCCCTGCCTTCTCAGCAGCAGCTGTGAGCAGGGACAGGGCGGGACATGCAAGGTCACGCGCCACCCCATCTTGTCGTTCCCAGGGCCCAGGGGAGCCAGGAAGCACGGTGCACACTCAGCTGTGCGCTTGGGGGACACGAGGCACCCTGCGTTTATACAGAGGACTTGACAGAACGGCAAGGTGGTTCTGAGTGATCCTGCACCACAGAAGACAGACACGACATGGGGGTCAGCAGAGCCCTGAGGGCCTGGGGCTGCAGAGGCAGGGTGTCTGAGGGGCGGAGAAGTCCACAGCCCAACACAGCACAGCGAGGTCGCCTTCTGCCCAAACCTAAGTGCCTTGCCATCTCCTTCCGGCAGCACGGACCGAGGATCGCAGATCGCTGGGCCGCCCTCCCGCAGGCTCCTGGTGCCTCCTCTCCAGCTCTCTCGGTATCCCTGTGCCCCACGGGGAGGGCCTGCTGTCCCCACCAAGCCCAGCTGCTTCGTTCCTGAGGTCCTGGCTACTGCAAGGGTGGCCCAGGGGCAGTGACAACGGCCCAGGCATCTCTGCCCAGCAGAGGACCTCGCCAGTCATCATCCTGCACCCCATCACAGCCCCACGCAGGATGAGCCCCTGGCCCTGGGTGCCTCCCTGCAGGAACCACCTACCTGGCACTGACTGTTTCGGGGGAAAGCTGAGGGCTCAGTGCTGCTGAGTGCCTGGTGGGCTGTGTGGCCCACAGGGGAGAACTCAGGCTCCTTTTTCTAAGAGCAACATGGGGGTCAAGGACACCTGTCTCTCCTTTCTGTTTCAGACCAGGGAGCCTAACGGGTCTTACCACGCCCCAACTCAGTCAGTCCCCTCTGCTAACAAAAGCTTTCACGTCCCTTCAAAGTGCCCACGGCCTGGGCTAACACTGCGGTGTGACCTTCATGATACAGCCTCCTTTCCTCTCGAGTAAAAGCCACTCTCAGTGTGAACTATGATGTCATCGTTCCCGTCCTTGGGGCCAAAGAGCAAAGTAACCTCCTTGACACCAGGCTGGTGACTGTGGGAGGGGACCCTGTGTCCCACCCTAACCCGCCCCATCCCCGAGATCCACTTCCTCTGGCCCAGATTCTCCTTTCTGCTCACTCAGGGGTCCCCAGATCCAAGTTCCCAGGCTCTGCCCCAGCCCTTCGGCATCTGAAACCCCTAGGCTGGCAGCAGCTGCATTTCCATCAACCCTCCGAGGGGCCAGACGCTCCTGCACCTGGGAGGACCACAGCCCATCTGAACCCCTGCCCATCACCCGTCACACAGACCCCTTCTGGCACCATGGTGTGGGAAGGACAGGTGTTATCACTGACCCAAGTCACCATTAGGAAACCCAGCTCAGAGAGGGCTCGACTCTGCCCCCAGCTAGCGAGGACTCATAAGACCTAGCTCTAAAACAGTGGTCTCACGTTGGGGCTGGGCCAGCCTGGTAAGAGACAGGCTGCAGTCTGTGATCTGGATAGAAGACAAGATGGGAGGTGGCATGTGGCACCTGCAGAGAGGGCAAGGGTACAGCGGAGAGAGACAGGAAATCGAGACGCACGCCCACCATTAACAACTTCCCACACCCGCCCCTGCTCCAGGCCAGAGGGCCAATCCCTTTACCACAGAAAACAACGCCAGCCTGAGACAGAAGCCAGTGCACAAACAGAGCGGCCGGCCGAGCCAGGTTTCCACCTTCAAGTGGGATGGATAGCTTTGCAATTTATCAGCCTTCCGCAGGCCACACTCAGGCACAGAGCTACAGGCACATTCAAACGGTTTTTCATGCATCTAGCGACATAAACTCTATCAAATGCTGTATAAATCCAGGTAAAAGTAATAAAGTTAAAAAAAAAAAAAGTAATAAAGTTAGTGTCGTAAAGGACCAATGGCAATGCAGTAATTGATGCCCCTGGTAACCTCCCAAAAATACAGCAATAACTCACGCGTCCATGCAGGATTGCGTTCCTGCTTCTCCTCTGAGATATGTGTGCTTTGAGCTCTCTGTCACTGAAGTAAGCCTGATTCGATCAACCCACAGGAGCACGCTGCTGGCTCTGAGGTCCTGCTTCCTCAGCCATGTCCCTCACCAGCCTGTCCTTCCCATGACGGAGGACAAGACCCACAGCCACAGCTCCGGAGTGGTAGATCCATGGTTTCAACTTCCAGCCACAGGTGCCGACCGACGTGCCTGAGGGTGACAGTTACAGCCTTTCAGGTTTTCCTTCCTGATTGCCACCTCCAAGATTTGAATAAAACTCATGCAGGTTGGGGTTTCATTTAAAGTCTTCTGCCTTGTATCTCAGCTGTAGAGAGCCAATGTGCAGACTCAAAGTAACGCTGAAACTTGTGTCCTGAAGCATTAAGTGTCTCCAGCCAGATGCTTTTGGGCTGCAAATGACACAAAACCAACTCAAAATGGTCTAAGTGAAAAAGCAAGTTGGCTGTCTAAAGGGAAGAAAAGGGAGACTCTAGCCATTTGCGCGTTGTCACGTCAAAAGCCCCAGGGTTGGGTCCGATAGGTCAGGTCCACCCCTGGGCCTAGGCTCTGACTATGGAAGATGCTGTGTTCTTATAGGGTTCGGTGTGCTATGTTCTGATTGGCCAGCAAGGAAGCTATGTTCTCATTAGCCAATGCTATCTCACAATTGGTCAGCAGGGAGGCTATGCTCTGATTGGCCAGGATGTTATCTCTGATAGGTCACATGTCATCTGACAGTTGAGATGCATCCATTTCTGAACCAAATATGGTCTTGGGAGGGTAACAGGGAACAGACTAGGGAAAAGCTGAGAGGAAAAGTCTTCCAGAAATGGCTCTCAATGGAGTAGAGACAGTAGCGCGCTGGTAGAAAGAGAGAGTGACAGAATTTGGGCAACCGCCAGAAGTCCCCCAGAATCTACTTCCTGTGGGGCTACACACAGCCTTTTGTGGGAAGTTTCCCTGGGCAAGTTGGCATCAAACTAAAATTAGACAGGATGGAGAACTCCTACCCTGAAGGTGAGATGTGACACTTCTCAAATAACACAAGTTTTAGACTTCTGAACAACTCTGGGAGCTCAAAGGGGTGGGTGATTTTGGAAACAAAAAAAGAAGAACAAAAAAAAAAAAAAAAAAACACAAAAAAAAGAAGAACAAAACTAACAAACTGGAACAACCAGGGCTCTGATGAGATGAGCTACCTTGTAGGTAGTGAGTGCCTCACCCTTGGGAGTAATCAAACAGCACATAAAAGGAACACTGCTGTATGGGGAGAAAGTCCCTCTCCAATTCCTTTCACCGGATTTTAATGTCTCCTAAAACTCTACACCTCAAGCTCAAGGTGGTGACAAATTGTGTCTCCTCCGGCTACTGCCCCTGCCTCTCTCCATCCCCCCTCCCCACATCCTGGTAGGCAACATGACGGTGACACCCCACCCAGTGTCATAGTGACGACACTAGATATGCCAAACAAGCAGATGAAGTCAGAATGTGCAATTCCTGCAGACTGCAAACCCGTCACTCGCTGTCCCCAGGAGCAAAGCAGGAGGAGAAATGTGCCCCAGAGCCACGCCCACTTAAGAATCAAAGCACTCAGATATCTCACCAAAGGGTACCAAATAGGAAAGTCAGAGAGAGAGAGAGAGAGAGAGAGAGAGAGAGAGAGAGAGTGTGTGTGTGTGTGTGTGTGTGTGTGTGTGAGCACACGCGCGCATGCGCGCGCCAACACTGGCCTTGCTATGTGTGTGGAGACGTTGAACTCGTCCTGAAGCATCAGGCACTGCACGGTCACTCCAAACCAGACAGAAAACGTCATCAGGGCTTCCAAAGGCAGCCACACAGACAGCAGCAGCAGCAACCACAAATCACAACGTTGTGTGCTGCACGCTGCCACAACACATAGCCCGAGTCAGAACAGGATGTTAATAAAAGGGACCCCTCAGGGATGCGGCGGGCACCCTGTCCACAGTCATGATCCTGCCTGGATTACATGGGCCAAGCCGCCTGCCAGCCCTCACCCACCCCACTTGGGGCAGGGGCGGGGAGAGAGGAGGCACAGCCCCGGCTTTCAGAGCCCACAGGTGCACAGTCCACTCGACATGGAGCAGTCCCAGTCCCGCTGATACTGAGGGCCCTCCAGAGCCATCGCTGTCACAAAGCAGGAAGACAAGCCCAGACAGACAGACAGTGCTGGTCACTGCCAGGGTCTGAGTCTCCAGCGGAAGGTAGAACGGCTCTGCCCATCCGCCAGTGCCCAGAACACACGGCACTTTCTCTGTGTTAGGAGGACCACCACGTCGTCACTCCCCAGCTGCAGAGACTTCGGGTGAGACTGTCAGCACCCCAGGCAGGCCCAGCTGGGCACCCAGAACCCCACACCAGGCAGGGCCTGGACCTCAGGTGCAGCTAGGACCAGGGCAGCTGGGCAGCCTTGTGGCACCAGCAAAGACATGTGACAAATTGGACACCAACCAGATCTGGGGCACCTGCTGTCATCACACCCACAGCCAGAGCTACCTGCCACCATGCAAAAAAGACCATGGTGCCAAGGCCGATCCCAGTAGAGAGTCCCTCAGCCCTCTGGGGGCAGAGCTAGCTGTGTGGACACCTCAGAAGCATCATAGATGGGGACTGGGGGTGTGGGCAGAGCTCACTGGCCTAGCATCATGCAGACCTAGGTTCCATTGCTGAGAGTGCAAAACAGAAAAAGTCACACTCGGCCACCAGTGCCAGCTGCTCCTCCTGCAGGGAACAGTTGCCGGCCTGCCAAACCCGCAGCTCCCAGCTGCAGCGCCTCCACAGTCTGCCTGGCCCAGCAGAGTGACCGGCCCAGTGCCTACGCCTCTTCCCAGACTGGCCGGGCCATGCCCACCTGTGCCAGCTGATGCCAGCAGCTCCCCCCAGTGCCACCTGTGACCTGGTGCAATGTACAAGTGCGGGCGGCAAGGGTCCTGGCAGGGGTGGGCAGCAGATCTCCGGTCCCGTGAACCACAGAAGCTGGCTGGGGAGGGGCAGGGCCTCCAGGAACAGCAACAGCCTCTTAGCTCTGAACACTGCTCTTTTACAAACGGATTCTGAAGGGTAAAATGAAAAGAAAATGACAACCAGCAACACATATGGCAGCCAACCGCGGCGCCCCCTGGGTGCCTTCCAGTCTCCCTGTGAGCCCTGGCCTCCGGGGGCCGTAAGGGCAGTGACAAACCAGCAGAGACCCTGGTGCTGCCTGACGATCAGAACACTAATCCGAATCCATCTCTTCCCTGCACAGAGGAGGAAACTGAGGCAGGAGCCATGGGAGGGAAGTGGCCACATGCAAAGGAGGCCCCAGGGGTTTGATGTCCCTGGGCAGGGTGCTGAACAGCTCCCTGGTGCCCCCTCCCATGGTCAGTGTGCCGCCACCTGCCTGCCCATCCAGAAAAGCCATCCCCCCCACCCACGTGGCTTCAAAGGTGGCAGCATGTGGGACTCCGTACCCAGGAAGGCTGATCTTGCTGGGGGATGCCAGGGGGTCCTTGACTGAGCCACACCAGGCAAAGCTACTACGGGCTCTTGGCTGGGGAAGAGGACACAGGTAGCATCAGGGGACTTTATGTCCACTGCAAAGTGAGCCTCATGTCTATGCGTGGGGCCAGGCCTCGGGTGCCTGGCTGGCGGCAGTGAGGCTCCTAGTGCCCACCACACGGTATCCAGACAACTGCACATCCACTCCCGGGGGCTGTAAGCCACGCCTGCACAGACAGTTGCAGATGCAAATGTTCACGGCCAGGAGACAGAGACGCAGTATCCCTGACTGCACCTGTCCTTCCCATAGACATGACCCAGCCACAAGAAGAAACAAGGCTCTGACCCAGCCATGGTGTGGAAGAACCCAACCATCTCAGCTGAGAGGAGGGCGCCAGGCACAGGGTGGATGCCAGGACGGGGTTCAGGACGGAGGCAGATGGAGGCGCAGGCCAGGGGAGGGACCGAAGGACTGTTCAACGGTGCAGGTTTCCTCGTGGGGGACACAGACACCTGCAGCTAGACAGAGGCAGTGGTCACAGGGCTCCGTGACCGTGCAGAACATCATCGCAGCCAATTTTATGTTACTCATACTCTACAACTCAAGAAAAAAAAGCAGCAGGTTGGAGCAACAGCCACAGAGGTCCCTAGGGCTAGGGCTGGGCCAGGGGATGTGGTCACCCCACCAGCACCTGGGGCTTCCAGGACAAGGACATCTGGTGGAGGAGCCATGACTCCGCTAGGGGGACAAACGTCCCCACATGCCCAGGGCTGTGCGTCCCAGGGCTGCATAGGGAGCTTTGTGGCGACCAGAGCCACATGGGCCTCAGCCTCCTCCATGTTGAATCGGGGGGACAGTGGCAGGACAGACACTGAGACAGCCAGCCTTCCTGCCCTGCTCAGCTTGCCACCCGGGGCCAGCAGCCCAGGCACAGTGCCACTGTGGTGCTGGTGCTACTGCTGGAGCTGGGGCGGGTGCGGGTGTGGGTGCGGGCGTGGGTGCGGGCATGGGTGCTAGTGCTCTGCTTTTCGGGGACAAATGTCCAGCCCAGAGCTCACATGCACTCCCGGTGTGCATCTGGCTGCGGCCCCACCCTGTCCCAGGTGCAGGAAGGAGGACGGACCATGGCAGGGAACCCCGCCCTGTGGAGACACACACACCACAGTGGTGGCTCTGAACCCAGAGATTCACCCTGGGCCACCTCGGGAGCCCATGCCAAGGACCCTGGGTGACACCACCAGCCCATGCCAGGCCAAGAGCAAGTGAGGAGAGAGGGAGTCTGCCACTGGTCACATTCTGGTGACTCTGGAGCACTGTCCTTACGCATCATCCAGGCCCCAGGGTGCAAGACAGAGCTGCCGGTCCCCGGATGCACAAGCAAAACCCAGCCTCCAGTCGCCCCAAGCAGCAGCTGGGCAGCTTTGCTGGTCTTGTCCAAAACCACTATGTGTGCTCATGTGACTTCAGAATCCATTGTGTCACCTGCACCCCCATGTCCTGTATTGGGGGTGGGGTATTTGAGACAGGGTCTTGCTATGTAGTCCAGGCTGGTCTTGGCCTCACAGTGTACCCCAGGCTAGCCTTGAACTCGGGGCAATCCTCCTGCCTCCTCCCTCCAGAGTGCTTGGATTCCATTGCTGGGCCACCACGCCCAGCCAAAGCTTCCTGTATTTCACATGCTGAAGAAGCAAATTATCATATCAAACTTCTTTCGCCTTGCATTGCGTAGCAGGTCAAATAGGTTCCCTCTCCCTCCTGTTTTATCGGTTGCATATGCAGATGTCCTTCTGAAACAGCTTCATCTGCCCACTGCTCACAAAGCAACCCAAGGAGCCCTGTTGGTAGGAGGCGCAGCCACTCCCAGGGCCCAAGCCCTGGCACCTGCGCACCTGGCCTGGCTCTATGGTGGGCATGGCCCTGGGCCTGGCTATGCACAGCGCCCAGCTGCCGGCAGGACTCTCACATGCAGCCAAGTTTCCCAGCTGCCACGGGTACTACACACACCGAACCCCAGGGCCAAGGGAGGTCACATGCGGCCTGGCCGGGCCGGGGACAGCACTGCACTGTTCTGCACTCGGTGTCCAGCCAGGGGCCTCTGTCTGGGTCTGGCGAGCGTCCTTGGCAGTGTTTGTCTAGGTTTGGTTTGGCATCGGGAGCTGACACGGGGCCCTGGGCACAGGGTCCCACAGGGCCACATGCCTGGTGACAGAGCTATACTTGGTCCTGGGTCCTCTGCAAAGGGGTCCACTTGGCCCTGGAGGTCAGTGACTAGGTCTTGGGGCTGCACATCCACCCCTCCCCAGCTCGGGGCCATCTAAAGCCACCAGGTTCATTTCTGTGTGAGCTTTCAGGGTCCCTGGGTGTGGCCACTCTCCCAGAGGAGCCCAGGCCTGGCAAGACCTCAGGAGTCCAACAAGAGCCCTGTTGCCAGGCAGTGCCGGGAAGGAGCCGCTCACCAGGCGGACTTCTGTGAAGCTCACTCTTCCACCATGCAGCAGGAAAGATGGGGACTTGTTCCCAAACCAACCTGGAGTGCAGGCCCTCCTCCACATAACAGGTACAGCTGCACAGAAGCCACTCTGGGGACGCCAGTGCGAGAGGCTGAGACAGTCCTGGAATGCCCATTCTGGGAAAGATGCCAGGCCATGCGCAGGCCTGGTTTGACCCAGAAGCCACCAGTGCCTGTCACCACCCATCCCAGACCACAACAGTGCGGCCATCGCACCACCCGCAAAGCCAGAAGCAGAGACAGCCTTGCTAACACAACCGCTGGAAAGCTGTATACCCAGGGCCAACGGGACAAGGCACGCTGTCCTCCTACGACAACCAGCATCCACCTCGTCACCACGAGAAGACAGCAGGCTGGGGATGGGGCAACAGACAGGAAAGCAAGCGAAGAGATTAAAACAACAGACCCTACGCCTGACCGCAACATGAGTGCCTGGAGCCAACCGAGCCTGAAGCTGGCCAGGCCTAAACGCTTCCTCTATACAAACCAAAGGGAATTCTTTTCATCCCCTTTTTCTCTTAAAACAATTCGGCATCAGTTTCCACCTCCTATAGCCAAAGAATCCTGGCTATGACTATAGCCCAATGCCCAGGCCCAAAGCGCCTGACCCCACTACACACACACACACACACCCCGCGCACACAGCTCTGCGCAGTGAGAATGTCGCCAGCTCCCGGCCTGGCCACCCTGGCACCTAGAAATCAATCTCACGCTCCTTCCCCTCCCTGAAGACTTCCCAGCCTTTGCCCCCTCCCTCTCTTTCCCACAGTCTTGCTCTCTGCCTCCCTTCCCCTCCCTTCCTCCCTGCTCTGAACCAAACTGTCCATCACCACCTCCTCCTCCGGGAAGCCCCCCCCACCTCCTGCTCCACAGCTGCTGTCACCTTCCCACAAGCGCCCCAGTAGTCGCTGCCATCCCACCAACCAGGCCAGACTGAAACTTAGTGTCATGGCTTGGAGGTGCAACGTCCCCAAAGCTCTGGTACCAAAGACTTGCTTCGCTGCTGGATCCAACTGGATGAACCTGTCTATGAGTTCCCGGCTGTGGGGACGTGGGACCTGCAAGAGGAAGGTCACAAGGGCCCCTTCGGAAAGGCACATCTTGTCCCCAGCCCTGTCCTCACCGGCTGTCTCCCTCCCACTCTGCTTCCTTGCCTCCATGAGCTGGGCAGCTTCCCTTCAGCACACCCTGCCGCCATGACAGTCCTGCCTCTCCTCAGGCCTGGAAGCACGGAGCCCAGGACCATGGACTGAGACTTCCAAAACCGTGAGCCAAAATACCTCTTTTCCTCTCCAAGATGCTGCCCTCAGGTCTTCCCTCACAGTGACACAAAGCTGAGCGGCACGTCCAGTCCCCCTCCAGGGAGCAGCAGGGTCTGGGGTGAAGGTCTCCCTCCTTCCTCTTCCGTGCCTCACAGCTGGCCAGGGAGCTCCCACGCTGACCACCCCATGTTCCTTGTGCTGGGGTCTCTCTCTGGCTCCTCTGCTAGGCGTCTCTCTGGCTTCCAGAGCTTTCCAAAGAAAATCCTTCTGGAAAAATCAAGCCCAGGAAACAAAACCACCAAGCCTACACACAGCTGTCTGAAGGCAGCACCATCACACAGAAAGTAACACAAATCAACACCCAGGGCTCCCGGGAATCGGCTTGTGCCCAGCAGCCCTCAGTGGGGACGAGGAGGATGAGAACCAATCTCAGGTAGCCACTGAGAAAGCCAGGCCCCAACCTGAGATCGTTTGGATGAAGAGGCGGCTAAGTGACAGGCGGCAAGGAAAAAAAACCCTGAACTTTCCTGGCATCTACACTCTGAGACACCCGCTCCTTCGGGGAGAGGGGAGGCAAGGAGCAGCACGAACTCCAAACACAATGGAGTCCTCCCAGCCGCTGCAGCCCCTCCTCCTGGGGAGCTCAGTGGACCCGGACAGCACTGGGCAGCTCACGGGCAGCAGCCCGCAGGAGCAGAGGTCACACCAGACTTGACCCCTGGGGTGCAGGGGCAACTTGGCCACAGTGCCACTCTCCCTGCCCTGAGCCCAGTCCCCTCTGGCCACTGCCCACAACGCCACAGAATGGTAGACGTCACTCATCACCTGTGTGAGCCTGGGGTTGATCTGAGACAGCTGAAAACTCTATTTTCTGGCCTCTGCTAGCTAGGTGCAGCCACGGATTATGTTCAGGCCAAGGAGGTGCAAGCAAAAGCATGGAGCAGAACTTCTGAGAAGACTGCTTAAGGACAGCTAAGTAGCAGGAGCCCCTGCCTCCCCCAGAGGCTGCCTGGAAGGAGGCAGAGATGGTGGCTGGCGCTCTGGGAGCCCTCACGCACCATGAGGTGACTGGGGAGCCACCGGCTGAGTTAGTAGAGAACAGAAAACAGAAAGACTCTTTTGACATCATGAAATCGCCACACCAGTGGAAACCAACTTTTCTCTAAGCTCTTAGCATTTTGGTTTTTTCTGCTGTGTACATCCAAATTTAGTCCTAAACACCTGCCTAGGTTTAGCAGTCTTTTTTTTCCAGATGCCAAGATTAGCTGAGAGCCAGGGTCCAGGCTAGAATAAATCTTCTTCCCCAAGGTTAACACACGGGCACATGAATGGCAAAAATACCCAAAGGCAGGGACAATCAGAGGCACCTATAGGGGACAATTTGACCCCCAAAACTCTATCAGGAACAGTGTGGTAGCCCACATCTATGATTCCAGCACTCAGGAGGCTGAAGCAAGAGGATCACCTTGAGTTCGAGGCCAGCCTGGGCTGTATAGTGAGTTCAAGGCCAGTCTGAACAGCTTAGTGAGACACTATCTCAAAACCAAAATAAAACAAAACAAAAACAATAAAATAAAATCTGCATCAAAAGGGCCTGAAAGACCTCCGTGGTGTCGACCCACCCGACAGATCAGGCACCCAAGAAAAGTGATTTGCACAACTTGCTCACAATAGAAGTTTCTTTCCAAAGTAACTTTCATCAGAAAAACCCGCTTGCTAACAAGATGACTCTGTAATGACGTGTCTGCCAGATCTAAAAGCAGAAAAGAACAACGAAACCATTTTACAGACTCCTTCAATTAATTAATTGCCCAAAACAGCCAGATCCCGGGTGCGGGAACAACACGGGCGCTATTAATACCCGCGCAGGAGGCCGCAGCACAGAATGTGGCTCCGCGCACTCAGCCCAATATTGACGGCGCGTCCTGTCTGCCCCGGCGAGCAGGTGTCAATTCTATATTTGTGCCTAAAACTTTCCATTATGCCAATTTCTAACTCAGCTAATCAGGACGTGTTTATTGGCTGGGAATTCATCAGGAAAAATTCCATGATTGAGGACTGTGTATTGCAGCCAGTGGGGGCCGGGGCTTAGGTGAAAAGTTCATTCTTTTTCAAAACGATATTCTTAGAAGAGGAAATTTAAGAAACCTGCTGCCTAGGCAGCGGCAGTTGTGCACAACTGTCACCCCAGCACTCAGGAGGCTGAGGCAGGACGATGCCATGAGTTCAACAGGACCTCTAGAGGTAAAGACTGAGCATTGGTGGGGAAATTGAAATGTCGTCTCATTCTTTAACTTTACTGTTGGAATTGCTGTTGCCAAACACGTACCTTTTTAAGCACTGATAGGGAGTAGTACAGGGTTGTAAGTCTTTATTTTTTAATTTTTATTTCACCTACTCCTAGAATTGAAATAACACACCTCTGCCTGGCTCCCACCATGCAGACCACATTCCCAGCCCAACTTCTGCATCTATTTCCTGTGTGGAGAAAAGAGCTCCACTGTCTTCTAAAAAAAAATTTTCTAAGATCACTGGGACAAGAACGACACAAATGTGTCAGATCTGAGAGAAATGTGCCCTGATTGTCTTGTATGCACCGAAGCAAGGCTCTGTTGATCCAATTCTCAGGATGGATGTGGATGAAAACTCACATTTTAGCCAGGTGTGGTGGCACACTCCTGTAATCCCAGCACTCAGGAGGCTGAGGCAGGAGGGTTGCTGTCAGTTTGAGGTCATACTAGTGCCCTAAGTGAGTCCTAAGTCAGAGGAGACATACCAGGGAGGCCTCCTGAGGCAGACACAGCCAGGTGTGACGCAGCCACACCACGGACTGCAGGAGTCACAGGAAGCTGGAAGCAGGGAAAGGATCCCCTTTGAGCCTCTGGACGTACCACACAGCCACACAGACCCCGCGCCTGCGCCTCCTGCTCACAAGGCAAACTTTCTGATACTTTAAAGCACCTGATTTGAGCAGTTCGCTCGCTGTGGCAGCCCTGGGAAGCTCATGGACTCCACAGAGGAAAAACGGAAACAGGAGGTGCCCCACGGCACCCGAGCCTCCCACCTCTGCACACCCACGTTTACCACGGCACAATCACAACAGCCAGGCAGCAAGCCGGCCTCCGGGCCTGCGGCAGAGGAGTGGAAAAACACTGTGGGATCCGTACATGGTAGAATACTATTCCGCCAGCAAAAGGAAAGAGTGTGTCATCTGCAGGAAAACGGATCATCGTGTTAAGGCAAACAAGCCAGACTCAAAAAGGGAAATAGCCTGTTTTCTCTCATGAAGAACAAGAGACAGAGAAGAAAAAAGCAGAATGGGGGCTATTACGTGAGGCAGAGCCAACAAATTCTTCTGTTTTTGTTTTGTTTCTCTGAGACACGGTCTCACTGTGTAGCCCAGGCCAGCCTTGAACTCCTGCTGCCTCAGCCTTCTGAGAGCTGGGGTGACAGGCGTGCACCACCACACCCGACCTAAACAATGCTTTTAATATAGAGATATGTAAGGGGCTGGTAGATAGATTGACTTAGATAATTTACTTAGTGAATTCAGGCTGATTTTTCCGTGGTGGCCCCAGGAGTCCTGACCCACCCAGGTCTCAGTCCGGTCTTGCAGGAGGCAGAGTGCTCAGGAGAGGAGATCCAGGGACACCAGGGCCCTTCCCAGCCAGGATGCTGGGCGCCCCTAGTCCTGACCACATCCTGAGAGCCCAGTGAGCCCCGGGTGGCGTCAGCGTAGCAGGAGGCTCCTCCTGCCTCAGCCTCGCCTGGGAGCCATGGTAACAGAAACCCCGCTAGCAGCGGCTCAAAAGGGAGACAGGTGTTGTTTACTGAACAAGCAGCGCAGAGGTGGGCGGGCGAAGCAGCCCGCGAGGCTCAATTGCGTCAAGGGGCCGGGCTCCGCTCCAGCTACCCGCTGCTGCCTTCCTGCTGCCAGGGCCTCAGATGTCGCCGCGGAAGAAGGGCGCAGTTGCTCTCCTATCTCATTGGCTGGAGCCTGCTCACATAGCCACCTCCATACCAATCACGGGCAAAGAAGGGGGTTCAAAGACACACTGTCTTCGACCAATCAGGATTTAGCTCTGCAGCTGGGCCCACCTCCTGCACCAGGCGCTGAGGGAGTCAAAGAGCTGGAAACTCTAGCGCTGTGGGAGGCTGAGACAGGAGGATCGTAAGTTCGAACCCAACCTGAGCAACTTAGTGCCTTAGCAAGACCCTGTCTCAAAGTTGGGGAGTGGGACTGGGTTTAATTCCCAGCGCTGAAAGAAAAGAAAAAACAAAGGCAGGATCTGAACCTAGGATTATCACGGACCCAGCAATTTCTCTCCTAGGTACTCACCCAAGGGGAATGAAAACAGGCATTCAAACAAAACACAGATGTTCACAGCAGCAGTGCTCAAAATGGTCAAAAAGTAAAGAAACCCAATTTCTCATTAACCCAGATGTCCATATCAACAAGTGGGTGGATGGACAGAATGGGGGGCACCCATACACTGGAAAACTACTCAGCCCTAAAGAGGAATGTGGCCCTGACACAGGCCACCTCATGGAGGAACCTTGTGGCAGGACACTCAGTGACAGAAGCCAGACACAGGACAAATGAGATCTCATTTCCTCCAAACATCTAGAAGCAACGGAGCTACAGAGACAAAAGTGGATTCGTAATTGCCAAGGGCGGGGGATACTGTGACTGTGGTTTTATTCTGGGGTAAACACGTTCACTGGCAGTGACTGCACTACGCGGTGTGGATTCTAAATGCCACCAAACCACACTTGGAAAGGTTCTATGTGGTGAATTTTGTTATGTGAATTTCGTCACCCAAAAAAGGCAGGATTACTAAGACTATCTTTAAAACAAAATTTATCAAATGAGCCTGCTGGCCAAGGTTTCACAAAATGTCAATCAAAGTCACAGCTGTCGGTCTGTCTGGACGTGAGGCCAGGCTAAAGGGTGGATGCTGACCGTCGCATCATCCAGCAAACTGGCCCCTCCCTCAGGCTTGGCTGTGGTGACCGCTGGGAGCTCGGTTCTGCCCCAGTACAGGACGCCGGTTTCCCCAGGGTTCCTGCTTAACCCTTTGACACTCGGGTCAGTGGCTGGGTCCACTTCTTTGCAGCCCACAGCTCCAGCTTGAGTCAGGGCGGCGTGGCCAGTGGTTTCACTGCAGTTCTGGCTCCTCGCCACCATTGCTTCCATCCACCTCCTGAAATGCAATGTTCCTTGCAGACCTTGGCAATGTCCCTTTAGGACCTGTGCTGGAGTCACAGCTCACCATGATCTGCCGACTCGGCAGCTCCTTCAGAGAGGGACATGGGCTGCCTGTGACCGGAGGGTCCTCTCGGGTGCACTGCTCCCCAGGGGACCTCTGTCCACACCTGGAAGTACTCCAGCTGCCACCCATGCAGGCGCTGTTGGGCGGCAGAGGCCGGGGCCACCACAGAAGTCCTGGAATGCACAGCACAACCCCTGGTGGAGAAAGACCCTGCCCGCCCCAATGTCCATAGCACCCAGGCTGGGCCCCGGGCTCTGGAGAACTGAGCCTCTCACAGCCAGCTCACCACCCACCCCCATTCTCATGCCCGCATCACTGAGTCTGCAGGCAACGCACACACGCTGCAACCCCAGGATGTTCAGATCCGGGAACCCAAGTAGCCTGCCCTGCGTCTCCATTCCCATGGGAGACCTGCTTCCTGCCATTACGTCCTTAGTTGCCTTGGGCACCAGGATGCCCAGAGCCAGAGCACAGCCTCTCAGCTCATCTGACAGGCTTCCACGTGGCATGGACTCTTCAGCTCTCCCACTTTCCTCTGCCCTCATTTTAAAATCTTATTACTAGGAATGGAGAAGAGCTACATAGCCTCAGCAAGAATTGCCTGATGCTGGAAGTGCATGTGCAAAGGCCCTGGGGTAGGCACTGAGGGGCTGCTCCACATGGCCACAAAAGGGGACAATTTTCTAGTGTTTTCTTTTTTCTTTTCTTCTCTCTCTGTGTACTAGGGATTGAACCCAGGACCATCGCCCTGAGCATTATGCTCGGCAAGCATGACAGCCATGTCCTCTTTCTCTGGAAACATACCCCCCATTGTGGGGTGCTCGTAGCCCAGCTGGAGGAGCCTGTGGAAACCTCAGCCTTTCCATGGTCACAGACTTGGTCAGAGCCAGCAGGCAGGAATCACCCAGGCAAGGCCTCCTCCTCTCTGCTCCAATACCCCAGCACAGGAGTCTGAGGTGTCTAGGTTTTGTTTCTAGGTGTTCTATATAGAAATCCAGACTCTGACAGGACTTATCAGGGTCCCACAGTAAGGAATGAGCTCCTGGTGGCAAGGATAAATGACAGAATTCATACAGGATAATAAGTAGGCCTTGTTTTCCTCATTGTGAGGAGGAGGGTTGAGAAGTTGCTTTTTCTTTTCACAGTATCTTCAACTGAATTATTTAAATAAATGCAGATAACAGGACATTTTTAAACACCCAGTAGAATTCAGCCAGGTGTAGTGGTGCACACCTGTGATCCTAGCACTCAGGATGCTGAGGCAGGAGGATCGCTGTAAGTTCAAACCTGAACTGCACAGTGAAACCCTGTCTCAAAAAAAGACAAAAAAAAAAAAAAAGAACAAAAGAGAGAGAGGGAAAAAAAGAAATCAAATCTCCTCTCATTGTCTCAGGGCAAGCAAAGCCCCTCCAGGAAGCAACCAACATTGCTGGTTTCACAGAATGCTCAGCACCACCCTGCACAGCCGCACACACGTGCCATCCCAGGTCCCCACAGCAGCAGACACCACTCATCCTCCAGCAACATCCCTGAGACAGAATCCACCTCGGTTTCTCCACAACTGCCCGACATCATCGTGCATGAAATGTCATGACTTGTATCAGGCTGTCCTCAGACCTCTGCCTTGGGGACGGACTCTGGAGACTAGCCATCCCGGCGGCGGCTTCCGACGCTGACGGCTTCCATTGGGCAGACAGGGCCCAGTACAGGGCCCGGCAGTGGTTGAACCATGATGGGGAGACAGGGAAATGGAACGCTTGCTGCAGAAAACACATCTCTGAAATGAGGCTGGACTGGGAGGGAAGGGCTGGGACCCATTTTTAAGATGAGGAAACTGAGATCCAGACAGATGAGTGGGTCACCAGCTACCCGACCCCCTACAGCCCCGGAGGCCCCCCATGGCCCAGGCGGGAGGTGTGCACTGCTCTGGAGCCAGAAGATGCACCTGACCAGCTCCTGGCCTGGTGACATCCCCAGGACCCCGTCCACACCTCACAGCCTGACCTCCTGGCAGGAAGGGGTCCCCCATCTCCACAGCTGCACCCCTCATTCCAGCCCAGGGAAGGGACCACCAAGGCCTCCTCCCGGGAACTAATCAAAGGCTGTTGGCAGTGACCTTTTTGTACATGGCCTTTAGCATCCTGTCAACCTGCCTGTGCTCCCAGGGGCAACACAGGGTGACTCCAGGAGGGTGGGGGATGGGCACAGTAGCCTGGCTCCTGTGGGCTCCTGAGTCATCTCTGAGAGGAGCAGAGGATGAGGCTGGAATTGACCCCAAATGCCTATGCTGAGGACCCAACCCCTGGGGTCACTATCTTTGGAGACTGGGCCTTTTTGGAGGTGACGGAGAATAAATTAGAGGCAAAATCTGATTGCCAGGACTGTGCCTCCATTAAGAAGATATCCAATCAGTGTGGGCATGGCAGTGCATGCCTGTAATCCCAGCACTCAGGAGGCTGAGGCAGGAAGATCACTGCGAGTTTGAGGCCAGCCTAGCAAAAGACTGAGAGCAGAAGCTCTGCGGTGGGGACTCACCTGCATTATCCAGGTGGGCCCAAATGGATCACAGAGTTTGTGGGGTTGGTTGGGGGGTCTTTGGGGGATGTTTTTGTTTTTACAGCATTGGGAATTGAACCTGGGACCTTCATTCACACTGATGTCCTCCCACAGCCCGTATTTTTACTTTTTGAGACAGGGTCTTTGCTACATTGGCCAGGATGGACTCAAACTTGAGATCCTCCTGCCTCAGCCTTCTATAGTTGTAGGACTGCCAGTGTGGCCATCAATCCCAGTTTTATCACTGGATCTTTATAAATAAAAGAGGCAAGAAGCAGCCTCAGAGAGAAATTCAAGGATGGGGCAGGATCTGAGAAGAAGTGCCCACAGGCTGGCTTCGCCACGGCCACTGGAGCAGGGGTCCAAGAAGACAGAGAAAGCAAAGAAATGGACCATACCCCTTGATGCAGTTTCCAGAAGTGTGTAGCCTGCAGCACCTTGGTTCTTGCCCAGCGAGACTCACTTCAGAATCCTGAGCTCCAGGACACTGGGGCAGTGGGTCGGAGTCACTGAAAACCCACAGCCATGTGGCACACGCCTGCAGTCCCAGCACTGGGGAGGCTGAGGCAGGAGGATCACTGTGAGTTCGAGGACAGCCTGGGCACATGGACACAGAGTCTCATTCCACTTCCTGTGGGGAGGCCACCCAGGATGCTGGCAACTTGGAGGGCATCCTAGCAGCAGGGCAGAGAGGACTCACAAGGGGCCCCAGGGAGACTGGTGGCTCTGGAGACCAAAGACACAGCCAGCAGGAGACATAGCCAGGATGAGACCCAAGGTTACTGGGCCAATGCCAGGGGCTCCCGCAAGCTCTGAGCCCAGGGTGCCGCATGGAGATTAAATGCCCATGCCACCTCCCCCCACCGAGCAGCCAGGCCACGGCCCAGGAGGAGCACGCCACAACCACAGCACGCAAGCCTCACCCCAGGAAAGACCCTGGGCACCCTGGACGGCAAGACCCTCATCACAACAGGAAAGACACAGGGAACCAAGTGTGAGCCCTCTGAAGGCACATACAGAGATATGGAAGCCCCATCTTCCCCACCCCCTCCCTGGGCCACACAGGCTCCGGGATTAGTGTGCACCCTCACCAAGGCCCCACCTGCCACGTTTTGTGGCCAGAGCTTCCCTAGTGGCCCTAGGGCCCTGATCAGGAGAAGGAGCCAAAGTCATGCCCCCTGGTGACAGCTGACCTCAGCCACGATGGTGCAGTGAGGACACCCAGGCTTACGTCCCAGGTCGCTTTGCACGGCCCCTGCGACCACCACCAGTCAGCATCTCCAAGGTCGCCAGAGCCTACTTCTGCGCCTCAGCCCTGGAAGCTGATGCTCCTTGAATCTGTCACCCATTTGCAACTTTTAAGTCCTTGTCCCTCCTGCTGGGCAATGCCGCCTCACTCCGGCACCCATCACCATTAATGACTCTAGACACAAAGTTTCCCTGGCCGAACCGCTTCCTGATCTACCTTCCCACCTGGACCCTGACACACTCAGCCCATCTCTGCGGCGTTATGAGAGGCACAGGGTCGCAGGACGGTCTCAAGTTCACACAGAGACAGGAAGGAGCTCTGCTTCCCCTCAGGCCCTCGTGAAAAGCGCTGCAAGTGCTGGCGGAGACACTGTACTTTGTCTATAACAGCACCGACAGGAAGTCTTCAATTCTGAATATGCAATAAAATTCTAACCTTACAAGCAATTATTAAGTCATACCACTAAAAACACACAGGCTCGTACTGCCTGGACGTCTGCGCGCGGCCAGGTGGCACAGAGTAATCGGCGAGAGTGTAACGTGTTGCAGGAATCAGCTAAGCAGCACCTCTGGTCAGTCTGTTGCTTGTGACAGGTCACCGCATTATGGAAGTCCCCAGAGCTGCCAACTTCCTCTTTGAGATTTTGAGCTGTGCACTGCCCCTAGAGGTGACATCAACAGTGTCCCTGCCTCTGACATCAGGGCTCCAACCACACATAGTAGGTGCAGGAGAATTCTGATTGGCAAAGGGAGGGAGACCGAGGTAATTATGGGCAGCTCCCAGGTGACAGCCCTCAGGGAAGGCAGCAGGACAGGGACCAGGATGTGACAGGTCGCACTAGGCTTTGCCCTCGGGGGCCCCTTCTGGTCTCTGTCCTGCTCCTCCACTCAGGGTCCCCACGGCGCTTCGGGCAGTTTCAGAATATAGACCGCTCCCACCCCATTACTGCGTGTTGAACCCAGGGCCTTGGCCTGTGCCACATCCGCAGCCCTTTTCTATTTTCTCTGTTGAGACAGGGGCTCTCACTGAGTTGCTATCCTGCCTAGGCTGGGCTTGAACTGTGATCCTCCTGTTTTGGCAGGCAATGCCACCCCCAGCTTTGTAGACGGCTTCTTGGTGATTGTGGTCATCATTATTGTTTGAGGCAGGGTCTCACTGTGTAGTTCACACTGGCCTTGACCTCACTATGTAACCCAGGCTGGCCTCAAATTCGCAGTGATCCTCCCGCCTCAGCCTCCCAAGTGCTGAGATTACAGGCGTGTGCAGTGGTGACCCTTACAGCCTTGTAGCCCCTCCCTGAGCACCACTCTCCAGACTGGTAGAAGCCAGTGCTCAGGGCAGCGCCTCCATGCTGGCGTACAAGCCTGCCACTTTCTGCCTTGTGCAGTAAGCCTCCACCTACAGAGTGCCACGTGGCAGGGGACCTAGGGGGCGTGGCCCTCGGTCAGTAGGCAGTGAGGCACTAGGTGTGAGCCCAGCATGGGAAGGTGAGCGTGGACGCCACTCTTCCTTTGCGACCCAAGCCTCGATTGCAGCCTGGCCTACACCCAGATGCCACCAAATCGTACCTGTGCTGCTCAGAAATGCTCCTGGTAAGCCATGTTTCCAGCAACTCTGCCCACTTGGGCTTGCATGTTTCCCAGGCGAGCCCTCATTGGCCCAGCTGGAGTCACATCAGCCCATCCCTGACCCAATCACTGTGGCCCAAGACAGGGGTTGTTCTGATTGGTCAAGTGCAAGTTATGAGCCCGCCCCTGGGGGAAGAGGGGTAAATTACCCATACTCTGACCATAGGGTCTTCAGAGCAGGAGCAAAGCAACATCCAGATGTCCAGGCAGCATCCCCACATGGCCCCTCCTTCCAGTATCAGCTTGCCAAGAAGCTGCATCAGAGTCAGCAAGCGCTCGTGCCATCACCCATCACACCCCAGGCCTCCCCAAAGTGGGGAGACCTGGGTGTGCTTTCCGAGCCCCTCTTTACCCTTGGGGGTCCCGTCTCAAGTGCAAAAGGAAAACGCCGATCTCCTTGCTGCGTCTGAGCCGCGGGACACCTGGGAGCAATCAGCATGGAGATGGCACTGTGTGAACTTGAGGAAGGAGCATGGGGCGGGCAGAAAAGGAAACAGGCAGGGCTAGAGATGTTCTTGGAAGCATGGGCGACACGGCACGCCATGAGCTGTCACCCCTGGGAGGAAACAACACCGGGCACGAGGGATTATGTGCCACCTGCCACAAGTCCCAACTCTGCAGGGTCACCTGCGGTTTCTGGTCCACTGCCTCCTTCTCTCTCAGGGACCTAAGATCATAGCTGGCTTTCCTGGGCTCCCTTGCAGCTAGAAGTGGCCATGTGACTGGGTCCTTGCCAAGGGGTGTGACAGGAAGTACCCTGGGATGCTTCTAAGACTCATCCTTAAAAGACAACGGATGCATATCCTTTCCCAGCTCTTTGTCTGCACCCCAACCCTGGTTCTGGAATGGAGATGAGATGGCTGTACCTGCAGCTGCCATCTGGGGCCATGAGGATGGACAAAGACCACAGCCTTGAAACCACAATAAGGACTGCAGATCCCTGGGCACTTCGTGGAACAGTGCCCACAGAACTGTCCTGGGCCACGTAGCTTTAGAATCCTATTGGTAAAAGAAGGGGGAAAAGAACTACCTTTTAACCCATTATGATTTTGATCTCTTGATTCCCTAACAAACCCCATCTCAACAGAGAACCCCAGCACACAACAGCCAGGCTTCTTGTCTCCTGAACATGTCTCCCCCTGGGTGACCAATCAGAGCCCCCAGAACAAAGAACCACAGCAGCAAGGTCAGACCATCACCACCAGCACCAACAGAGACCCAGAAGCCCTCAGAGGAAGAGCCCAGCTTCCTCTTCTTAAACCTCAGTGCACACAGCTGGGCTGGCTGCAGACCAGCACTGGAGGTGGCAAGCGCCCAGTGCCATGACTGCCACCAACCAGATGCCACCTCTGATGTGGGCTCACATACCAGCCCTCAGTAGCCCTTTTGCACTCATAAGGCACAGGTTCCCAGAAGCAGGATTGCTGTGACAAAGAGCAGGTACTATTTGAAGAAGTATTCACAGGTGACAGTCCAAATACGCCAGGCTGTCCACCAAAGCAACCAGAGTCCCTGTGGGATTACAGGAGTGAGGTCACAACATGACATAGCAGTTCTAGGGCGGCAGCACCCCCAGGGTAGCCCTGAGCAGCAGGGTGAGGGCGGGCCCTGTTGTTGGAAGAGGTCTGGAACACCCAGCATGCTTGAGTCCCCACCACCTGCTGGCTGCAGTGGTCACTGCTGCTTCTTTCTGGAGGAAGGACCCAGATTCTCCCTGGGAAGTAAGGCCAGTGCCATTTCCGGTCCAAGTGACGTGCCTCTGGATGACCAGGTGTAAATCCCACCCCTCACAGCCCCTGCTCCAAGATGTTGGTGTACAACCCCAGTGGATCCACTACGGGTCCATGGTGGGGCTCTTGCTGGGACAATTGGGAAAGAGACATCTGATTCCAGAGGACAAGCTGGGACTGACAGTGGCCAGAGTTGACACCAGAGAGAAGTAAGAGGTCACATGAGCCAGCAGAGGTTCTCATGAGAGTACTAAATCCTTGGGTCCAGCCGTACCTGATGCCAACTCTCCATGAACTTCCCAGGTCCAGAAATCCATAAATTCCCAGCTTTGTCCCTTACAAATAAAAGACTCCAGACTCCACCAGTGACATACTTCCAGGCTTGGCACACCATCTCCGTGAGCGCACCCAAAACTTCAGCACAGGAAATTTAAAATATCATAGACTTGTGTGTCGCAGATAAACAGGGAAAAGGCTGCGTTTACCTTTAAAGCAACTCAATGAGGAAAGGGCACGAGGTCACACAAGAGATCTGCCAGTCAGAGGCACTTGGACTAGAAAATAACCGGGCAGTGTGACCCCCTCAGTACCAGCTCTGCAGCAGCGGCCCTGCCAGGGGTCTTCAGAGCTCAGAGCCATCCTGTGGAGTAGAAATAGCTCTGCACACATGTGCTACTATTTTTAAAAATGTTACATAAATGCTACTGTAACTACCAAGCCCACACATTCAAACGCTTGCTGAAATGATGGAGACTTGCAATCCATGGATATGTTTTCCCTTTTTAACCAAAAGATTAGCACTTCAAAATTCTCAGATGAGGTGGACAGGTATTTTTTTCATTTTTGGTTTTTTGGTTTTTGGTTTTTGACACTAGAAAGCCTCCCTTATTCCTGAGCACAGTGGAAGTGCTGTAAACACATTCACAGAGCATGCCCTGCTTGGCCATTCAAGGCGGACTTGATCTCTGAAAGGGTTAGGGATGGGCCAGGGATATAGCTCAGTAGCACAGTGCCTGCCTGGCAAGCACAAGGCCCTGAGTTCAATTCCCAGTACCAAAAAAAAAAAAAAAAGACAAGAAAAAGTACAAATAGATGATGCAAGGAGTGGGCTGAGGGAAGAGCTCAGTGACAGAGCATCTGCCTAGCATGCATGAGGCCCTGGGTTCAATCCTCAGCCCCACCAAAGAAAACAAAGGACAGAAACAGCCAAAGAGTAGGTAGGTTGCTTGGACTTTGCAGGTCATATACATAATCCCTGTCCCTACTGGACTCTTGCCACTGCTGTGTCAAGCAGCCACAGACAATATGTGAACAAACAGCCGTGGCTGTGTTCCAATAAAACTTTATTGATAAAAATAAGTCGAGGGCCAAATGTGGTCCACAGGCCAGTTTGCTACTGCCTGTTTTAATGGGTGCACAAAACACAACCCAGTGTCAGGAGCCAGGACTAGCCCCAGGGCGGCCAGCACACACACAGGCCTAACACTTCACAGAAGCTGGCCCTGGGGGCTGACAGACTGCAGGTCACATCCCAACTTTGCTCCAGGCCAGCTGTGCCGTCCCTGGGGGGAGCAGCACAGCAGAGCCCCAGTGCCCTTGAATGTGGCGATGACACTGTTCTAGCTTCCACCGTTCACCAGCTCTGTGCTGCCAGACAATCTGCATCTGTCGCCTCCCCAGCCCGACCCCACTGTACTCTGCAGACTGAGCTTTGAGCATATGCACTCAGGAAAGCGAAAACCAGGCTCCCACCCAGCCTTGCCACCCCAGATCTCAGGAAACCCAACGCCCAGCTCCCAGAGTTAATCGTCGCTCCACGCATCCCAACACGGCCCCGACTCTCCGGACCACAGCACACAGCAGGTCCTCAGTAAACACCAAGGGGGGACTCCAACCTGCCAGCAAACCTGGGGTTCATCTCCCCAAGCAGATCCCAAATCTGTGGCTGCCCCCCTCCTGCATCACCGCCTGGTCGCAGGTCACCACTTGCCTGGGCCACTGCAGCGTCTCCCAGGCATCTCCTGCTTCTACTCCTGCAAGTCAGGGCACATCCTCCTCTGTCACTCAGTGAAGCCAAAGTCCTTGCCAGGGTCTGGGCCTGTCCCCTCCCTCAAGAGTCCAGCCCTGTTGGCGTCTCTTCTGCCCTTTGTCCCCGACAATCACATTGCAACTTCAGGGCCTTTGCGCTTGCTGTTCCCAGGACAGACACCGGCAGCTCCCTGCATGGTCACTCACACAGTAACAAGGCCATGCCACTCATGGGGGTGGGGAGCGGAGAAGGCACAGGGGACCAGGAGGAGCCAGAGCGGGGAAACTGGGTCGGTCAAGGAGCTAAGCCAATGCCTCTCAGATCTCCGAGTTTGCTGAGAGCACCCCCAAACCTGCACTGTGCTCCTCATGGCTCCCAGGATCTCAGTAGAGGGCCCACAGCCCGAGCCGGCCAGGGAGTGTCCTGATTGGCTGTCATTGGGCGAAACACCTGAGCAAAATAACACTGTCCATGCACCATGCCTCGCCTCCCAGCCCACAGCGATCAAGCTGCAGCCTCACTGCCTGGCTCCGTGTCCCTCGGTCCAGTGTCCCCAAGCCCACTGACCTAGCCCCAAGTGCTGCCACCATGGCTGCCGGGGTCCCACACATGCAGCCTCAGCAGACCCAGGGTGCGGCACAGCCGGTTCCGGCCGCAGGCATCACAGCGCTGCCACAGGACATTAGCTGTGACGTCCAGAGCCCATACAGGGCTGGAACCCTCTGTCCCCTTGCTGCCTCCCTGGGCTCAGATCCTGGGGCTCGGGAGCCCCCAGTGGGTTAGCCCAGGTTAACACTGCAAGCCAGGCAGCCAATCCATCGCCCCGGTAATAAAATACAGAGGATCCAATTGGGTGCCATTGATTTTTTTATGTAACTATTTTGGGGCCGGAGTGCGAGGAGCAGGTATTGATCAGTCCAGGAGCTTTGATGTCAAGGAAGGACTCAGTGCACAGCACCCCAGGTGCTGCTGAACCGGGGGTCTGGCAGGGAAGACAACTGGCCGTGCAAGGTCAGGGGACTGACAGTGACAGTGGGTGCCCTCGCCAGCTTGGTGGCACCCGGCTGGGGAGCACATGTGTATTTGCCATCACAGTGGTCTTGATCCAGAGAATATGGGTCCCAGGGCACAGGACTTGGCTCCTTTGTTTTTTACCATGACTCAAGTGCTTGGTGCTCGTTAACATGATTGTTGAATGAATTAATGAATGGTTAATGTGATGCTAAAGGAAGGAAAAAAGGAAGGAAGGAAGGAAGGAAGGAAGGAAG
>PVLD010003908.1:0-133964 GCA_004027595.1 Dinomys branickii
CACAAGAACCAAAAATCCAAAGACAAGAAAGAAAACAGGCATACATCAACAACAGCAACAACATCAACAACAACAACAACAGAAAAAAAAAACACCGCTTGTTGCTGCTTTACATAAGTAACCTTTTCCAGAACTTCATGTTATCGTTCATAAAACCTGGTAATAGAATAGATGATAACTTGGCTTTAAAACTTGGAATTAGAAAGAAAGTAGAAGGACTGGAGATAAAGATCAGGGATGGAGTACTTCAAGGCACAAAATGTAGGTTCAATTCCCGGGGGGGAGGCAGTCCTAGCCATTGTATCATGATTACAAGACTACAGACCAGTAGGCTTCCGGTCTTACCCTCTGTGTCACGCAAGACTCAACACAGTTTCCACCTTAAAAGAACCTGAAATGATTTGCTTTGTGTTTGACTCCTTTTACCTGAGTTAGTCGTATACATTTTTTTATTAAAAGGTATGATTTTCAGCTCATAATATGCTATAGAACGGTGCTTGTTCATTTCAACCTCCTCCCCCTGTATGTGCATTGAAATAGCACAAGTTCAAGTATTTAGAGCTAGAGTAATTATTACATGGGACAGACAAATCACAAACAGTTAATAATTGCATTTTTTTAACCTTCAAGAAAAATACATTTTCCTGGAAATAGTCTGTATGAATTTTTGCTACTAATTTAATCTTTGCAACAAATTGCATAAGGTACCAACATTGAGGATGCGTATTGTTTTGTGATGTGCTTATAACGATGTTACATATAAATGAATAGCAGCGTTCATGTAGTGACTTGGGAAAATCAAATGAGACAAAATCATTCTAGCCCTCTCATAGCAGGATATTTTCCCCATATTTCCTGTAAATCCTAAGACCCCCTGATGCTCACTTCCCTTATATAAAACAGTACGGTGTCTCATGTAACCTACACATATCCTTCCACATAAGTTAAATCATTTTAATTTGATTAAAGTACTATTCCAGTGTAAACATTATGCAAATAGTAGCTGTTAAGAGTGGACTAGGAAATAATGACAGGGAAAAGTCTGTACACATTCAGTACAGACGCAGCTTTTCTTTCAATACGTTTGATGATTGAGTCTATCAGTGCCTAGCGCCTGGGTATAGAGGACCAGCAGGGTCTAACTGAACTTACTTTTCCTCTACTGTAATTGAGAGAATTTTGTTCCTTTTATTTTACAGTTTAATCCTATTTCAAGTCCACATATCCACTAGGCAGTGTGCTACTGACTAATTATGACCAAGTTGAATTTTCCAGCTTTTCCATAGATCACATTTTGAAATTGAAAAACTTACATAAAAAATTCAGGTTATCTGGCTACTAATGAAAAAGTGTGAGTGCAGAAGGTAGGCTCACAGGTTTAAATGGTCACAACCGAAGCTGCATAGCAGCTGCCACTTTGACTTGGAATCTCTGTTCCCCAGCACACCAGCGTGCTCAGATTTCCATGTGCTCTTGGCAGGTACACTTGCTGTGTTCCAGAACATGCATGGTTTTAAACTCCTTCTTGCAGTGTGTCACCAACACCCACTGTTTCAAATCACTTCTCTCTTCAATTCTGAGTCTTGGAATAACGTGTAAAATAGAAAATGCCTTTAGGCGTATGCAAATCTAAACAGGAATATATGTGAAATAGAAGAATTTGCCAGTCTTTAGGAGTTCGGGTCGTTAGCAGACAATATTACAAAACTCATTCTTCGGAGAAGGGTGAAGTACAGCTAACTGCTTCAGATGGAAAGCATTTGCTCGCTGCCCACATTGTTTCCTACATACTGTAACTTAATTCCTTTTTTATAAAATCTACTCAATATTTTAAAAATACTGAAAATTATTTTTTCTGATGTTTGTCTTCTTACCTCCCCCCGTAACACTCTTCATAAGCTCGAAGTCAGATACAGCAGCTATTCATTTCTTACTTGAAAACAGAGATCTATTAATTTTCTCCTTGGTATTTTCACATCTTAATTTTCATCGTGTGCAATCTCAGTTTAAAAGGAGGAATTGGCCTCTTTGGGATATTCTGTTTCTGAGCTTATTGGACTCACATGTAACTAATATACACAGAAACATTGGTAGTGTCTGTGAAAGAGCTGTAACAGGGCTTGAGCTGTAGCTGTTCGCTGGATTCTTCTAACCACGAAACTCCCAGAATTTCTATTGGCATCAGTTTTGTTTTTTTTCACGGATAATGTGTTGTCAAGAATTGTTCTTAATGCAGCAAAATGATTTTTTCCTCCACGCGTCGTTGAAGTCTATTTCGTATAACAGAGCCACTTTACTGCACACTGTCCTACAGCTCTTTCTTCGTTGTGATATCGTTTACACTGTTCGCAGTCGTTAGTGCCTTCGTGAGGGTAAGGTTCTGACACTCTTATTAGCAGAGAACTTATGCAAATGGAATGGAGCAAGGAAGATGAGGAATTTCAGGATGATTCTGAAAATCTTTGAAGAATGATTCTTAATGATAGTATTGGATAAACAGATAATGTCACTATCCCCCAAACAAACCAAAAAAGGGAACCTAGGATAAATCTGACATCCAATTTTGCCTATGGGCTGCTTGGAGTATACGATTTGTATAAGGGGACCTATTTTTAGCCACCAATTTAGCATAATATACTATTTAAAATTTTGTCAAGAGTTCCAGGCAATAGCCTTTTGTTTTCCTTTAGAGAGTGTCTACCTCTCTAAAGAGTGAAAAATGAGGTAGAACACAGAAAAAATTGTACGCCACATGTACTTTCAACTCAAATCACTGAAAAGAAAATATCTTTGTGTTAGTTATTTGGAAATTTTGTGTGTCACTGATTAGGATGAATGATTTATCAGAATATCTTGAATTTCACTCTTTGTGTTAGTCATTAATAATCTCATGAAGTTTTACTGTGTATAAGCACCTGATAGAAATGTTTCCACAGATATTCTAGAATATGGCTGTGGTGCTAACCCAGTTATAGCTTCAGTTCATATACATATTGCAAAATGTACTTTAGTAACATGGAATAAAAACTAATCAAGTAACGTTCTAATAGGTTATCCAATTCATTTCTAATAGTTTTTTATTTCAGTAAGATTTCATACAGAAACGAAGCACAATTTCCTAAATTAATCATCTTGTATCAGACGTGCATATCTTCAGGTAAAGAAATGAAAGAAGCAACTAGGATTTTGATGAAATCAATTTTCAGTTCTGAAACTCCTGGGATGCCTCTGTTTTCTGGGCATTATTTTGAGCATATCCCTGGCTGTTTTAATGCTATTTGCATAAGATTCTATACAGGTAGCATTGCTCTGTTTTCTATGGGAATTAAGAGTAAATAGATAGGAAAACAACCAGCTTGGCTAGATTAATAATTTTGAATTCACAACCTCAATTCCTCTGCATTTATAGACTTGACTTATTATACCTGACTTGCTAAATTTGGAGTTAGATTTTCCTTATCTAAACTGATTATTGTTAAGAAAGGAGTAAGGTATTTTTCCAAGGATGGATATTGTGGGTAAATATTTGCTAAAATTAGAGTCATTTTTTTCTCTACTTTTCCCATGTAAAGCTCTCTAATTTAGTGACCCGATTTGGCAAGCCATCACAGACCCCTAATCCATTCAAATTCTCCCTCTGGAGAGAAAGCCCTTTGACTAAAAAAAGAATATTGCAGACTATTATTGTAGCGAATTTCTTGAGCCCTCTGCTGAATTTGCCTGGAATATATTCAATTTATATTTTAGAACTTTGATTGATTTTTCGTATTCAACTTCCGATGTATGTATAGTTAAGCACATTTGGTGAAGTGATGCTCCAAGTTTTTAGCATGAAAAGCAAGATTTAAAGAATCTTTGAATGTGTGACTAAAACTTTGTTCCTTTTTTAGCATGTATAACCATTATTCTTAATAAATAATGTCAGTAAGAACTGTTCTTGCACCTTTTCATCTGAGGGGAGTGAGGAATTTGTAGCCAACTTATTGCTGGGATTTCCTTTTTATGACAAAAGGCATGGGTTTTGCAAAGTTCAGTGTCATAATCTGGAGACGAAGACAAAGATATTGGTCTTATCTGGGAGCATAAGATTTGGGCTTGGGATATTAACACCATTAACACTAGAGTTTAGCTCTGGTGAAAGAAAAATAAAGTACTATTTGCCAGGACAGTCTCTGACTTACTTCTGTTAATAGGCAGTTTTGTCTTGTAGGCTGTTGAAATAAAGTCTGACCAGTAATCTGTTAGCCTGAGTCTTCCAAAAAACCATATAAATTTATGGCAGACTTTGGAATGAGCACTGTTGCTGTCTGTTTTCCTCTAAAAAAAAATCAAAGTGAACAAAACCTTGTCTCTGTATAGGTGCTAATTCTTCCGCATAAAACTATAAATAGTTTAAAATTTGAAATTTAACATCTTAGCCTGTAATTCCAGCACTCAGGAGGCTGAAGCAGAGGGTCGTTGTGAGTTCGAGACCAGCCTGGGCTACAAAGTGAGCTCAGGGCCAACCTGAACTGCAAAGAGAGACCCTATCTCAAAAAGACAAAGAAAAACATGAAATTTAACATCTTTAGGGCAAATGTTGATTTAAAAAAAAGTGGCAAATATTTCTTGGGGCTTTGCCAAGTGCCTTCAATGTTAATTATTTCCCTTTCTAAAAGAGTTTATCAATTAATAAGGTATTTTGGCCTTAGAATGAACATATAAAATTGAAATTTTGACCTAAGTTTGTTAGTCCATAAAGATAGTAAATTAGGTTGGATCTAAACTTACTCCTTCTAAATCATGTGAACAATTCACTATCTAAGAATATTCCACACCCAGCAGCAGAATCTGTAATCAGACCCAACAGCAGAATGACCAAAACAAAAGCTGTAACATCAAAAACCCAAAGGCTGAATTTATTTTCTGTTTTGTTACCTAACCCTAAAAAATGCATAACCATGAGTAAGAAGGGAGTGATTGCTTCACATTTTCACCACACGAAATAAAAGATATTAAATATCCAGTTCCTGTTTGGTCAAATACTCACACCTAAGCTTATCACTTTCAAATTCTAATATGACAATGTATTGTCTAAGGGATCACCTGAAGCATGAAAAGAAGAAAGTTATTTACGCTGCTGGGACAAGAGCTTTTGGTTAAAGGCACATTGCTGAACCTCCTGGTCTAACTCCTCAGGTGGCTGTCAGGGGAAAGTCTCGCTTTTGCAGAGAGCTTCTCCCTTTACAATTTAGCTTACAGATCCTTTCTGTCTTCTTCACAGTCCAGGCTATAATGTTACTGATTGTATGTGTGATATTAGCATAAAGCAGCAACGCTTGGCCTTTTTTCCTTAAAACAAATTTTTCTCACATTATTGGATGCTAAGCCATGGTACACTTTGAGAAATTTGTGTCATCCTTGGACAATATTTTCAAATAAATTATCCACCTTTTAACATGCATCAGAGGGAGAACATGTAACCATAGGATGCTTTTAAAAAGCATTAGTCACAAATGTAATTTATTTTAGTATGTATGACCATTTACATTTAAAGGGGGATAATGGTTTCCATGAGCTCTTAAACATCTTAAAGTAATTTATCTTAACTGTTACTGAAGCTGTAATTTTTTTTCCATTTTTAGGGTTTAAATAATGTTATTGCTATAGACTTTGATTACAGAGAAGAATTCATCTATTGGATTGATTCTAGCAGGCCCAATGGGAGTCGCATAAATAGAATGTGTTCAAATGGAAGCGACATTAAGGTAACAAAATATTGCATTTATGGGATTATTGAATATTTTGTTGGTATGATTGGATAGAATACTAATTGTTGTTTGATGGAGACTTGTAGATTATATTAGCTTCATTTTAGTTTTGCATTTTTTTACAGCATAAGTTAATAAATACTTTAAATGTGAAATAAGAAGCTTTGGTCCTGGCTTTATATTATAACACTACTGGCAATAAACTAAAAATCAAATTAAGTGAATAAAATCTAGACCCCCAGAAAACTTGATGGCTATCCATCATGAGTGCCTCAGATTCAGAAGTGTTGATTCAAATGAAAAAGAGTGATGAGAGTGAGAATTAGTGATTGAAAATAAATTAAATGATAACTTATAGACTGAAATTAAAAGACTGTTAAAAAGACTTCCACAGATCAAAATAATTGAATGCATTCATGTAAAATCAAGAGTGTTTTGATTGGACAAGTTTATAATTAAAACGTGGCATTGTTGATATGAGCTACTTGATACTAACGTTATGTTTTTTTGAATTTAAAATTAAATTATTAGCATTATGTATATGCAGTAAAATGTATGATAAAAATGTTTTGTATTCAAAAAGGATGGAGCTACACACTTATTCCAACACTTGGTAGCCCTTTACAATACCACACATCAAGTTTTGGTGGGAGGAAATTATATTTAAAATGTTAATGAAATATTAAAACATTGATACTGTGAACAGTATATTGGGTTCAGTTGAATCAAGATAACTGTAGTTAGCATTGGTTTATGCAGTGAAATATCAGTTCAAGACTATGACAGGTGACCCAATCACTGAAGAGAGCAGGGGAGAAGGATTTTTTGTTTTATTATTTAAGTTTTTGCAATTTATATGAAACCTGTGAAAGTTGTTCTTCAAATTTGACCATTTTATATTTAAATTTTTCATTACCTTTATACTCTTTGTATCTTCTTTTAGATTTTTACATATATTATCCTTGACATTTTTGTTACTTTGCTGATTATAAAAGTTTATGAGATGATACTTTTCATAAGATCATGAATTTGCAATTAAACCGTTGTGTCAATTTTCTCAATCTAGGAATGGAAGACTAAAGAAACAAATATGTCTCAAAATCAATGTGGTAGATTAATCATTAATTGTTGCTGATGGTGATATTGTTCCTTTGCTTTGTTTCTTTGTTATTGATGTCATTAGGGAAAATGATAACTATAAAATTTAATTACCATTTTTTTATCTCTACCTTTGTGCCTACTAGTTTCTGTGCATCTCCAAGATTCCATTCTTTATTTCATATGATTCTAAAATCTATGAGAATTGAGAACGATTTACCATTCAGATCAAGAACAATTGGTCATTTCATATGTATGTTATTTTTCCATAGAGAGCCTCTGTTTCTACTGTGTTTAATTTGGTGTGGGTTAGAACGAATAATAGCAGTTTCATTGGAATACTTTCAGTTTCTCTTTCACTGGATTCAAAATTCTTTGTGCCCACTTTTATGTGTGTTTTCTTTTTTGTCTATAGTCACTTAAATAGAGCAACAGTGATAGGGAGAGTGAGGAATGATATTGAAATAACTTAGACTGTTAAAAGTAAACAATGTCAATATTCTATTTGGTAATACTCTCTCCCATATTGTAGGATATTAAGTAGATAAACTATAAAATTATAATCACCAGGTCTGTATCTGTCCAGTAGACTTTTACTTTGGTTGTACTGATATTTCTCCTTATCCTCATATGTAACTTCCGGAGGTCTGATTATGTATTATTCTTTTTTCAAAACATAAATGATTACATTGTGGTCAATTATAATCTTCTTCTTATTCAAATTCCATTTCTAATGTTTAAATAGTTTTCTATATCTTGGTAAAAGTCAGGACGCAATTGCTCGGTTTCTACTCTCGGCATTTACTCTGTTAACGTCTGAAATTCTTGTCTCAGGTGGTGCATAACACAGCCGTCCCCAACGCGCTTGCTGTTGACTGGATTGGAAAAAATCTCTATTGGTCTGACATGGAAAAGAGGATCATTGAAGTATCCAAAGTCAATGGCTTGTACCCTACGATACTCGTTAGCAAAAGGCTGAAGTTTCCCAGGGACCTGTCTTTAGATCCTCCAGCTGGGTTTGTAACAAATTTTAAAACTCTGAGATTAAGGTTATGGATTATACTCTTTTGGGTAAATCTAGTTCCATAGGCAATTAACATGAAAATTTAAAGTGAAATGTGAATATATAGAAATTTTTAATGAAAAATAATAAACAATATAACTGTAACTGGGAGGAAAAGGACATTATATTTTACAGCTTTTTAAAAAGTTTTAAACAACCCTTTCAAACTAATCAATACATTGATTATGGAAATGCATACAACATCAAGATTGTCCTGATATTAATGCTTTTAAGTCTTAGACAAAGGCAAACAAATAATAAACTCTTTAATCATATTTTTCAATATTTATGCTGGTCACTAATACAAGTGATATAATTCCTGCACCCTTTTATAGGAAGAGACATAAATGCTACCCATGGCAATAAGTGCTAAGATCAAATGCATTCAAGAGAAATGGCAAAGTGAGTCCCTGTGGGGGCTGTGTACCATTTCATTGCAGTAGAACAATGGGGAAAACCGTTGCAGAGAGCTAGTGTCGTAGGCTGGAGGTTTCGGATGAGGGCGGAACACTCCTTAAATTGTCCAAATGGTCTGGTGTGCTTTGGCGAAAACTATGGGTTACGACAACTGTAGTTGTATTTGTAGTTAGGGGATGCAGACCCTTCTAATTTTGTACTATAATTTATTATGTGATCAAAAATGATTTTTGTAGATGTTTGACCTATCAAATATGTTTGATAAAATGACAAATTTAGAGAAAGTTGATCTTCTAAAATACCATGTATTCCCAGTAACAAATATTAGGGTAAGTATAGTACTGTTATTGTTCTGCTTTCAAAATTAATTTTACAAAATATGTTTTTCCAAATAACTATTCACCAGACCAAAGTAACAGTTAAATTTTGCTTCTTACTAATTAGTAAATCTCTGTTTTTTGGATCCTTATAATTTCTAAAATGACCATGCTATAATACATTCTATAGTTTAATTTTAAAGCTTCGTTTGGGTAAAAAGAAAACTAAATAGTAGAAGACTTGCACCTTGTATGCATTTCTGTTTCCAAGGTAATGGGCACCATTTAGCTTTTCATTCTACAATTATATAATAATTTTGTTATCTTTTAAAATATTTTCTTTACCATAGCAACAGGAAGTTCAGAGTGTCACTTTGTTTTACATACAATACAGTCATAAAAGTCTGTTTATGTGGCTGTTTCAGGAAATAATGATTATCATCTATCTTCATTTATAAAGATGTGAATATTATAATTACTTTGCTGTTTACTCAGGAGCTATTTACTCTTGAGCATCCAAACCTGTGGGGCTTTTTTCAAAATCAATATAATTGAGTTAGCTTCCCATTTTATAGCAGTAAAAATACTTCACTTTTTTATGAAACATTATCTGTTTAATAATAGCAGTCATGTAGAATTTCCTGTTTATGAAGCAAAAACTATATCCTAGCCTAATAAAGCAGCTGAATCTAGCTTTAGGTTTTATTTCTCTCAGGTTACAGTTATTACACCATAAAATGAAAGCAGTCTTAAGTTGTCATCAGCATAAACCCATACATTATATCTGTCAATTAAAACAACAAAGGACTACATTATTGTGGATGTGATAAAAGACTCCCTTGACTTCATTTTTAGGCAATATTTGGATTATAATGTGTATACAAGACATAACAACCAAATAAACAGATAAATTTGGATCTTTGCGTGAAATGACACAAGCCGTCTACTCTAATAGCTACAATTTAGCAGCACCTTTTTGTCCTTACTGTTTCTTAGTTCTTCAGAGTAAAACAATGAACAATCTGTCTTTTAAATTTTTAAAGATGAGGTTCAGGTTGAAAATCCCTTCAGCATATGAAATACTGTGCAGTCTTGCTTCTGAAATGACCATTTAAATTGTAAGATCATTTAATAAAACTGCGGTTGAACCCTTCTTTCCACATCATATTACCAGTGTGATTTGCACATAACTCTGATATGCCAATACTGCTAGGATTTCTGTCCTGACACTTGGTAAGTGATCAGGCAAGGATTTATTTAATGAGCACTTATCAGACTGCTGTAATGAAACAACAAAACATTTAGGAGATAGCTTGGTGGCCCTTTCTATATTTTATTAATCGCATGTCAATTATCACAATGTCAATTTAGATGTAATAGTAAAATGCAAATAGGTCATCTTCCTGTTCCATTTAAGTTCAGTTAAAATTTTAATTTTTCTCACAGTTTTATGCTAATCATCCAATTACACAGTCTCATTTTTGAAACAGTGTTCTAACTTATAACACATTTTGGTGATTGAAATAATTTACATTCACTATTTGTAACATTATCCTTTATGAAAGGTATTATATAAGCATTTTAATATACAGTGGAAAATATGATAAATTCTTCCATTTTTTTGACAATTAATATTTCATTTCAGGTTATCATAACAAAAGACCAATACAAAGCATATTTTGGATAGTGTTAATTTCCTTAATATTTAATATTCACTAAAAAGTAAATTATGGGCCTACTTAAAAGAAAAAAAACTTAATCTAATTATTCATGTAGTTAATATTTTTTAGAATGTTATTAGTATATATCTGACACTCTTCTAGTTAGAAATAACTGTAAAAACAAGGAACAGTGCCATTTTATCATCAATAAAAACAATTCTAGTGCAATGCAATTGCTCCTAACATAGAAAAAGTAGAAAATGTGTCTATCTCAAGGAGAGTCAGAGACAGCTTCCTGGACAATAATGACAGGAGAGAAATAGCTGGGTGCTCTGCTGTGCTTTGGGGCGGTTATTTCTGGCTGAAAACACGGGCCTTCTAGGAATACACAGACACACAGAAAAGCTCAGCATACCCAGCAAACTGCAAGGAACTCACACAGGCTGGAACATGTCAGCCATATGGAACTGTGGAACCAGTTCATGCTGTACAGTATAAGAGAACCAAGAGTAAATCCAAACACAGTACAGCACAATAAAATCAACAAGCAACCCTTCCTTTCAGGGCTTTGGCTAGACGGAATACAGGAAAAGAAGTTTATACAAGAGAGGCAAACCACACATTTGTAGACCTGCTGGGATGGAGAGTTTCCATGTACAAACTAGGAAAAGAAAGGTGACTACCATTTCTCTAGCATGATAGAAAATGGAAAACTATCTCGAGGTTTTCCTACTGTAGACACATGCACTACACACAAAATCTCCGATGAAGGTACAATAATTTTTGTTCCTTTTCTTAACATTTAATGTCGAATTGGCTAAGTGGCTTTCTCAGAACCATTTATGTAGTAAGCAGTATTCAACTGGGGATTGAACTCAGATTTCAGGCTTTGGTCCTATGTTTTTCCCCTTACAGCATGTCCCTGTTTCCAGTAACAAGATGATCTTATATCAGGAACATGGTTTTTAAGAGTAGCTTGAAAATGAATAAAGAAAATAGAGCCCCAAATTCTGTACTTTGTTCCATTTTAACAAGTAACCTTTTAAATCTATTATATTAGCATACATGACTTGAGCTTTGGAAATAAAAATAGTTGCCTAAATCTTTAAAAGTATGCATTATTTTTAAGGTTTTCCTGTTTTTCACTGCTGGAGATCAAACCTAAAACTTCCTCATAGGTCAGTGAGCTCCACGACTAACCTCATGCCTCAATTTGTAGAATCTTTTTTCTATTCTTACTCTTATTTTAGCAAATCCACAAAAATAATAGTAGAAGCTATTTTATTTAGAATATATGTTAAAGACAATCTGTGGACACTTTAGTACTTAATATCTTTTGAAATTATTGCAACTGTAGGTAATGATACACAAATACATTTAGAGAGGCACTTTATGCTTCTAAATTCTAGTTTATGCTAGTCCTTAAGCTTAGAACATCCTCCTTCTATTTCTCCATGAGAAATAGAAGATCAGCAAAAATATTACCTCTTCTGTGAAACATTTCCTACCTCAGTTCCAGTGGCCACAACAAGGTTAACATTTTAGCATTATATGAATATTTTTAATGTAAAGTTTTTATTCCTCCATCTAGAAAGTGAGTTGCTTTAGCAGAATGGCCATGTCTTTATGAGTGTTTGTGTTTAACATAGAGACTGCATGTTTCACTTTTGAAGGAGACAGTAAATGTACAACTGGTTGTAGACAGTGCAAGGTATTAGAGCTACAGGGACACTATCTTCACCTATGCTTAAACCAATGCATTGATATGTCAATGACCTTTATGTTTCAAAGAGAAGCGTCATCAGGGAACTTTTACTGTGACAGAGTGAAAAGCATACTAAGATGAAACTGAGGTTTCTGATTTCTGTGGGGAAGCACAGAAAAGTTTCCTTAAATTTTAAAATGAAATCAGAAATATTTTTCCACCAATTTTAAAATCCATTCAGCTATCTGACTTCTGTATTCCCATACAGAAGCAAAAATTCTCAGGGATTGAATATAAATGATTAACTGTATAACTCAGAATTACAAATATTTTCAGATGAAAGAAATATATCTAAATATTAACAAATTTCATAAAAACCCAAAATCAATCACATTTCTACATAATTCATATTTTTTGTCATTTTTGAGACAGGGTCTTGATGTGCAGTTCAGGATGGTCTTGGACTCACTTTATAGCCCAGGCTGGTCTCAAACTCACAACAATTTTCCTGCCTCATCCTCCCAAGAGTTGAGATTACAGTGTGCACCACCAGGCCTGCACTCATAATTCATTTTAAAGAAATATATTGCATTATGTTTAAATGTGAAAGACAACTTGAGAATCACAAAAATCTGCTGATACGATTACAAGCAGACATTCCTGTATATGCTTATCTTTTGTTGTAATTTACACAAGAGGTACTATTTGGGGCTGTGATTTTTTCACATGTGATCTTAGGTAAGCAGTGTGGAGTATCGGGGGTAATATAGAACCCTTCTTTCAACAAATTTTGCTGAAGTTCTCCTTTTGAACTTCATAAAAAAATTTGCACATAGGTAATTCCTTAGGGGTTGCATTTAGAAAAATAAAACTAGCATTTTTTTTTTTCGGTACTGGGGATCGAACTCAGGACCCTGCGCTTGCTAGACAAGCGCTTATTCCACTGAGCTATATCCCCAGCCCTAAAACTAGCAATTTGTTTAGTTCAGACTTATAAATTTTGAAAAATTTATAGTAAATGGGACTTCACTGTGGAAAGGAAATGATATTTAGCCATGGAAAGTTAGCTACTTCATAAATCCTATGTTACAGTTACTAATACTTTATTCAGCAAAAGGATGTTTTTCAATGAAATATAGTATTTACATACATTTCTTCTAATTCATAAGTAGGCAAGCTATGCAATACATGCATAAAATCCAGACAAATCCCATAATAATATAGCCTAGAGTCCAGAAGTAACATGATAGGAGGATATTATTAAGCCAAAAAAGTATAATAATATACATATTCCATGCCTTGTACAGTTAAAGCCATATACAATATCTAATATTTACTGGAGACTTTCTGTGTGCTTATCAATGTTCCAAATTTGTTCCATGAACTCTCTCATTTCATCCTAAAATGACCCTATGAGAAGAAAAGATTATTGGCCCTTTTCAAAATTAGAGCAGGCTCTTGGCTCAAGCAGGCTAATTTCCAGGTTTGCAATGCTAGTCATGGGAAAACATAGGATTTGAATCCAAGTGATCCATCCATTCCTTGGGTTTGTCTCAGATCTACAACTGCTTATTAGAGAGAAGGCTAGTCTGCATATTTAGGAGACACAAACTTGTTCCAATTGTGTCAGTATTGTGACCTCTTATATTCTCAGGATCACTGAAGGCATGGAAAATTATGAAATAATTTTATCTTAATATGCTTCAATTTTTAATATTTTTCTATTAAATTCTACTGAATTTGCTTGGTTATCTTTCAAAGCACATATATTTACTTCTGTGTGCCCAGTACTTAGAGACATTTGCTATACAATATAATCTTAGCGAATCATTGTTTCTAAATAGGGTTCTCTATCCACTTAAACATGCCCTTGGGATTTATTAGGAACATTCTGCCCCTAAATGGTTGAGTATAGCTCTGTGATTACATAGCATGAGACTGTATGTCATATTGTGTTGTTCAACAACAAAAGTAGTAAGAAGACCATAGACCAGAAATGACTGAGCTGTCCTTTTGCTATTACCAAAATATATTTGATTAGAGATATTATAGCTCCTTCAGAGCATCACAGAGTCATTTGGTATTTTAAAGGCTGCAAGGAGGCCTGTAATAAAAAATCAAGACAAACAAAAAGAAGACCTGTATTTTACAAAGGTGTTCTCAATGTTTTTGGTCTTCTCACTTACCTTGAAATGTGAACATTAATCAAGGAATAATTTGTGGAGAGGAGAGGGGCAAGGTGAGTGAAGTATGAAAAGATTTTCATAATTGAGGAAGCTTGAGCCAGACAAATGACAAGATAAAAGTACAGAAGTGAAAATGTGAGATTATAAATAAAATCTCCCCCTAGAGCTGTATTTTATACATTTTATAAGTAAGGAGTAATTTTGAGAGGTATATTTTGGCCCAATAAATAATCAAGGGCTTGGCTGTCAGGGATAAGATTTCATACCAGTGACTCTTATCAGATTTATTCAGAGTGATATAGCAGGTACTGGACTTTATGAATGATGCCTTTTCTCCTTTTAATATCTTGGTGCATGAATATAATACTAATTGGATGACAAAGTTTATAGTAGATTTGATGATTTAGAATTGAAGTTATATGGAAGTTATACCATTTCAAATTGGCAATTTATCCATGACTTCAATAACATCATTAATATCCAATAATTTCAAATGTTTCTATTTATATTTTTTTAGTATCAGGAATCGAACTCATGACCTCAGGCTTATCAGGCAGGCACTGTGCTACTGAACTATATTCCCGGCCCCGTAATTTCAAATATTCTAGTGACTGCATTTCACTTTTAAAATATTTTATTAGCAAGAGCAAGTATATGTGGAGTGCATAATTAAGCACAAATATGAAGATGTCTCAATCATAACCATTTTAATTTTAGTTATCAAAAGCATTGGAACATTACCTTCACATTTTTATTCATTTGTACACATTTATTAAAGTAACACATAAAAGCAAAAATTAATTTAATCAAATAAGATGTATGACTGCATCTGGAGTAAGAATATCTTCTTTAGCATGAAAAATGCATAAAATCAATATTCTCAAAAGTCATGGCCAGTTAAACAAAGAACGATGTTCTGATTTGCTTCAACAGGATAAACTACATTGCATTGTGACTTCTTTCAGATACACTTTCTTATTTTGTATCTATTCTTCCATTACTTATTTATAGAGAACAAGGTGCTATTCAGTAACTTTATTACAAAGGAATGGATTGTGTGTTTCTGTAGAAGGTATATTTCACTGACACGCATTTGCTTTTCAAAAGAATCACATACTAAAAATAATTTAAGATTCAACCACACAAATCTTTTTCTGAGGGCTTGGCATCCATTATTCCTTGCTGATTTGAAATTTTCAAAATGTGTTCAGAATTAATACAGACACACTGAAACTATTGAATAACAATGACAGTGTTGCCCTAGGAAAGGGAAGCTTGATGTTTAGACTCAAGTAAGTTTTCATTTTCAGATCTGTCTTTTCTCCTCTGCTCACAAATTCCCACCTTTTGTTGAGTCTCTAGCAGAAATAAATTTCTTCTTTCAAATACCATATTTAATTAAGCTTTCAATGCTACTTATTATCAAAAATATGTTTATTTTCCATATAATACATACTTTTATTTCAAATAAAAGATTATCTAAACAAAAAATGACTGTCAACACAAAAATGATTGTCTTATTTATGAGTGTTTATGCTAACGCTGTATTTGATGATCCATTTTCCTGAAGACCTTTATTAATTTTCTGGTGTATAAGTGCAATATTAAATTATAGTTACTGCTTTACAATTTAGATTAAAATATATTTTAAAGGGCTTTTTAAAGTTTAAAACAAATATTCCAATTTGTAATTATTATATAATAATTTAATGCCATACTATTTCAATTATACATCTTCCAAATCTAAAGAATTAGTTACCAGAGATTATGCTTAGCAAAAGAAATAGAAAACCCTAAGTGAACTAATGGAATTTAATGTTAAACTTATATATGTAAAGGACACGAGGGATTCTGTAACACAAGTCTTCTGTTATGTAGATATGGCAGTGTACTGTACATAACAGAGTAACATCTCTGTGCTCTATGCTTTGATAAAACACAATCAAAGACAGTGAAATTTCTAAGTAATGCCTTACTTATTACTTGTATCTCATGGAACGTGATATTTATTTTTCACTAAAACTAACTAGTTCTGTTACTGATGGCATCAGTGTTACTGTTTTCATTTTTCTGCCCTCCCCTTTAAAACACCCTGCACTGGAACTTCTAATAATGCGGTTTCAAACAAGGTTTTGCATTAGGAGTTTCTGTGATGACAGAAATTCTCTTTATCTGTGCTGTTGGGTATAACAGCCATGATACCTTTGCTGTCACTGGACACTTGAAGTGTGGATAATGTGAGGGTTCATCCACTTCATGTAATTTTATTTTATTTTAGTCAATTTAAACTGAAACTATTATAATTGGCTGTTAATTACATGGATTTAGTTACTTTTCTCTTGTTGCTGAGACAAAATAGTTGACACCCAAAATTATAGAGGGAAAGGTTTATTCAGTTCAAAGTTTGTAGAGGTTTCAGTCCATACTGGGCTGGCTCCAAGTTAGGGAGGCTTGGCAGACCGGCATCACAGAGCAGAACTAGTTCATGGCAAGCAGAAGACAGCAAAAGCAAGCAAGTAAGGGGCATCTTACTGCCCCCTTTTATTTTATCCAGGCTGCTTAGGGAACCACTAATCCTAGGACCTGTGAGCCTAGAATTGCACCATGAATCAAGCCCAGCATCACACACTCTAGATCCAGCCACCTCTGAAAAAGCCCACGTATGGCTGCATGAGGCTCAGGGAGACAAATAGACCCACTCATGACACACACTGATAGTATGTATTCAAACAAGTGATACAAACACATTTATTTTTGTTTTAGATTTCTGATAGAGAAGAAAATTAGGGAGAGCAAGAGAGACACAGAGAGACAGAGACATAGGCACAGGCCTAGGCATAGTTTTATTCATCCAAACTTGAGATGTTTCTTAAACAATTTGGGCAACTATCACTTGTGGGCACTTGGAAAATTATTCGGAGATAGCAAGAGTTTATCTGGGAAGAGTTGAACAGAAAAAGTGAAATATTTTTAATGCTTCACTTGGGTCGTTTGTGAACAAAATGATTATTGCTTCTCCTTCCCAGGTACTTGTACTGGATTGACTGCTGTGAGTATCCTCACATTGGCCGTGTTGGAATGGATGGTACCAACCAGAGTGTTGTCATAGAAACCAAAATTTCCAGACCTATGGCACTAACAATAGATTACGTTAACCATAGACTCTACTGGGCTGATGAAAATCACATTGAATTTAGCAACATGGATGGATCTCATAGGTACAGAGGTTGGTATAGTGGTACAAATGAGTGTGTTACTGGTATAAAAAAGTCATTTAAAAACGATGTATTTATTTTATATGATTTCTCTCATCCAAAACATTTCTTAATTTAAGGTTCTATTGCTAGACTCCTTTATCATGTCATTAAATTATACATAGATATATTTGTTTAAAATATAATTCATATATAAATAATTTTGATAGTTAATGTTTTTGCATTCTTTTCCAATTTTTTCAATAAATGAATGATATAAATATTTACATATATTTATTACATATATATACAACAGAAGGCTATTGCTCATAAACTATTACTTCAACCTAGTAAGATTTGTATTCTCTCTTTAAACGGTGAGTATATTTCTTTATATACACTGAAATAATATTATTTAAAATTTATCCATTGAACCATGTACAGGTTTAAATGTATTATTTTCTAATCAACTGCAATAGCAAATATTACCATGAAAAACAGTTTTCAAAAAAGAGTGACATTCATGAAATAATGTAAAAGGAATGAATACAAACTTTTACAGACACTTCATTTATTCCCTTGTATAACTTAGTAGACTAAAAACACTACTTAATCAAACAAAATGAAAGAATCAGACATAGATGAAGATAATAACGGGTAAGGAAGCGCTTATTAGAGGAAATGATCATTGAAGATGAAGTAATTAAAATGATACTGGACATTTATATAATAGAGAATGAAATTTTGAACAGATACATAATATGCCTGGAGTAAAAAACATTATACTAATCTAAATAAGCCCTCAAAAACTTTGAATACAGGTACTTTTTTAAAGGTTAAAATTTGCAGTAAAAAAAGAACTAATACTATTATTCTTTGGTGTTTTCACATCATCTTTCTTACCAGGTAGTTTGATTTCCAAACGTCTCTTAATTACATCTTTCAAGAAAGTTCCCGGATAAAGTGTACCTGTTTACACAGTGTCGATGGTCTGACACCTTTCTTCTTGGGAATTAAATTTGGGGCAGATTGCCTGGAGGAGAAAACAAGAGGAAGAACTAGGAAGGAAGGGATGGTTGTTACTGACCATGAGCTGAAACTATGGAGAAGATGCTGGTGTGAGGGTCTGAGAAGGATGAGGCCACTGAATTTCTTTCCTAAGTTACATAAAAGGCACTAAATTCAAATTACTTTATAATTTTACCTAAATTCCTCTCAATGGGTGTTTAAACAGATCCATCCTTCTAACTAGAAATGCCAACAGGAAGCTTTTAGGGAGGCTTTTTTAAGGGCAAGAGCCCTAAGATATCCGATGAGTATATTCGGATGAATTATTTATTTAAGTGTTGACATTCCAATTATGGCAATAAAAAAACTCATCAGAACACAATTTCACTGAAGGATTATTTAAAGATCACTTTAGAATTTTAATTACAACAAAAGTAATGTTGACAAATAGAATTCACACTTAGCATTCAGAAGTTATATCTCCTCCAAAGAATCAATAATGAATTATTTGGCATCATCCTTGGATTACATAATTGAAAGTTCTATTGTGGAAATTAGTATCTCCCTATGAAACTATGGGCATGCCCACATTTAAACAGCCATACAAAATACTAGACTATTGTGAGTGTATTAATTTCTATGAAACGTTACTGTTTAATAAAGCGCATGTAACTTTTTTAGGAAAATACTTAGAAACATATTTCAGTACCAAATTCTTGCCTTAATCTGAACCTTTGGTTTTTCAATAACAAAAGATCATAGTTAAAAATAATAATAGGATTATTAAATACTAATTATCTTCTGGGTATTATCTTAAATAATATCATTTTAAATACTGTAACATACAGGGTTGCCTAGTGATTTGAAAAGTTGATACTAAGGCATTAAACGCATCTGAACAGAGTGTTTTGGAATCATGATACTGGTGGTGACTTTGAGTAGAGGAACATATTCGTAGGGAGAAATTGTACTCAAGTTCTTTAAAAATATTTGCCTGAAATACTGCTGTGTGATTTTTTTTTAAATGTTGATTTTCAAAATACCTTGAGGCGCAAGTGAGTAGTAAAGGGAAGCAGAAGCGTAACTGCCATCAGAGACTCTTTCTCCTGAGGGTTTCTAAGAGAGACTCTTGAAAAGTTCATTACGTGCCTTATCAGATATCTGCCAATACCTGAATGCTGTATAGTAATTACCAGGTAGTTACTAATGAGGTGATAATTGTTGTTTCCCTAAACTGGGCCAGCTCCACAGCCAATGAAGGGAAGAGCCATTCACCTGCTATGTACTTTGCAAAGAGGATTATTTTTCTCTATTTGTGCCATGCAGATGTAGTGAATGTTGTGCATATATAGGGGTATAATGACACTTCTTGTAAAAGTAAGTTATATTAGTTTGCTCACTAACCATTTGGTCTCAACCAGGTTAGAATTAACTGTTCTATTTATTTTCTTTGTTAAGTAAGAAGCCAAGGTCTTCAGGAAAGGACGTAGTCAGGACAAAGTAATTGGAAAATATTAAGAGTATACAGAAACTTTCAGAGAATTAACTTTTCTCAAGCTGTGTTAATGATGCAGAAAACTTAACTCTGAATAAAATTTCACGATTTAAAATGCTTTTTTCCTGAACACGTTCTTCATTAAGCAATACACAGTTCTCTAAGAGAAGAGGTATTTCTGCAACCCAAATACTGGGGAAGTTTCTAGCCTCTGTGGCTTAACCAAGAGATGGTGTATATTGTTCGTTTGTTCGTTTCTTTGTGAACAAAAGATGAGATTACATCCAAAGCACAAGCCGTTTGCGTGTGAATTTCTCTCTCTTTCCCTGCTAGCTGTACCCCGACTTGCTTGACTTCCTATCAACTCAAAATAAAACCTTGCAAAGTTAAGAACTCACCCCCTAATAAAAGACATTGTCAGTTTTCTAGTTGAGGAACATAGAAATATACTTTTAAGACATTTGAAATCTTATATATATATATATATATATATATATATATATATATACACACACACACACACATACACACACACACACACACATAAATAATTCTAATGGGTTTGACCACAATAATAACAGACTGATAGAACATCAACAATATAATAATATAAAACAAATCCTATAGAATTATTGCTTTGATTCATTTTAGATTTCATCTTCATTAGTTCATTTTAGATATTTCTATGTGCTTTAGCTCTGCCCGCTCATTTACTCAATGAACATTTACTGACCTTCTTGTACCATGCATTATGCTAGGCTTGGAGATATAAGGATGAACAAGTCCCTGTCATGAAAGCAAAGGTCAATGGCAAAAACTGATATGCAGGTAAGGCCGTACATTAGACTGAGGTTAGAAGTATATGCAAAATGTTGTGAAAATGCAGAGAGGTGGAGAGAAGCCCTTGCTGAGGTAAGCAGGTGTTTGCTGGATATGGAAGGTTAAGCAACTCCTTCCACATAGGGAAAACGCGAGAGGGACGCCTCCTATGGAGGAAACAGCACGTGCAAAGAATAATGAAACCGGGGAAATCTCATGAGATTTACACAGTTTTGCCATAACTGCAAGTCATATAAGAGAGAGATAGTGACGCTAGATGAACAAGAGCAAATCGGGGCCAGATTGTGGCAAGCTTTGTGTGCTACGCAATTTGTAGTTTATCCTTTAGGGTACAGGGAGCCATGGATGGCGTATCACTGATGGAGTGCTGTTATTAGATTTGACAACAGCAGGGAAAAGGAAAGACCTTGGAAGGGCAACCGATTTAGAGACTGTTAAAATATTTGAGGAGAAAATACCTGAAATGATTTTAGCTGTGGGAAGAGGGCCACTATGTTAAATTCAATAGCAATTTAGCAGATTAAATAGGGAAGATCAGGAAGCTAAATATAGTTGAAATATTGGGTACTGCATTGTAAATTTATTAAGAGAATGATTTATTGTGTTATCCAGTTAGTTAAGGGACAAGAACAACCTTTAAATAGCTATGGATCATGCATGTATTTATACATATTTAAAGAATAGAATGTACCACAGTGAGCCTAACTTGCAGATTCTTATTGAAACTTTAAAGATGTTTTGAGGATGAGTACATTAATTTTAATAGCAAAGTCAGCAAAAGGGTCATTCTAAGGTTGTGGTTTAGCATCCTTTACTGTACCTGTATCTTTCCCTGAAAAGCATTTCAGAATGCCTGCTGGTTTACCTCAAGATTGTGGATGCAAAGAACTCCTACCTCCTACTTTATCTTAGGACATGGTGCACGTGTAATGAGACAGTGGGCAACTGAGATTGTTCTCCAAGCTGAGGTCAAAGAACAGAACGGATATGCAGCCATAAATTTGAGTTACAAGTACAGTATATGCAAAATTATATATATATATGCATATATATAGTGTGCATATATACACATATATAGTGGATATATGTGTGTGTGTGTGTATACATGTGGTGTACATATAGCCCTGAATAATCCTATATATGATACATTCCGTGTATGTACGAGTCTATTGTTAACATATGCAGAATCATTCTGGTTTACATATACACAGAATAAATAAATATAAATAAATAAATATGGTCTATTTAGGTCTGATGCTTTACAACCTATAACTACAGAATTTTTCAGGGAATGTCAGCCTTGGACAGTGAATAAGAATACGCTTTTGCTGTTTCATACACATATAAGTGAAATGATTTCCTAGAATTGAAGAAAGAAAACTCCAAGTTTTTAAAGAAGCTGGAGAAACTTAAGTGTGAAAATTGGGTTGGGCTGCAATCAAATGCCTAAGAATTTATTTACTCTAAACAGGGTCAATAACACCCATGAGCCTCTGTTCCCTCACTTATTAAGAAAAAAGATGTTGAAAAAAAGGAATTTGAGGACTAAAAATTAAAGCCTGAATCAAGCAACACTTTAAGAATCTTTGACAAATACAGCAGTTTTAGTTCAATTAAGTCTTAGTTATGCCTTAGAGAGGCTGGACATGTGTAATAATGTAGTGATTTCTTATTTAAACTTGATGAAACTCTCAAATTGCCATTTTAAGAGCCGTTTTTTTCTGAGTATTATCATAACACTTTTAAATTGTGAAATCAAAAAGGGAATGGAAAACTTGTGGTCTTTTTAGAGTTAAATTTATTTTAATATGTAAAAACAAAATGTGTACACATTAATAATGTAAATTATTATTTCTGTGTATGCATCCATTATGTAATGTTTTAACCAAGGTAGGCATATCTATCTTTTGAAAAAACATTTTATGGTGAAAACTCTGAAAATATTTTCTTCTAGTTTTATGAAACGTACAATTCTTTTTGTTATATCTATGAGCACCCTGTTATGCAGTAGCACCTCACAACTGCTTACTAAAAACCTATATTCCTAAGCATTGCATTTTATTCAAGAGTTTACACATCGTATTTATTGACTTAGTTTTCAATGAACTTTTTCTTAGTCTGTTACTGGAATTGGAACCATTCTGTTATAAACAAATAGTTCAATTAGAATCTTACTGTGTCCAAGGGACCTTATTTAATTCAATACAAGTTTTTTCACTTAACTGACACTAGCAAGAAATGCCTTTAAAGCCATTTCCATGAAGGAAATGAGGTCAAGGAGATTAAATAATTTGTGCAAAATCACATAGTAATCAGGTGACTCAAAAATTTAATCTAGACCTCTCTAGCTCCAGAGCTTTCACTTTATGCCTTCTGTTTTGAACAGATAAATGAAGATTTGAAGCCTGCTTCTCATAGCTGTTAAAACATCACTTATAGAGCAAGTGTACACCACTCAAATAAAGGCATGTCAACTTGATTCTCTTCAGATTGACATAAGTAATATACATACATTTCTTTCTATATGAAAAACAAGCAAACATCCATGAACTTAATCCAGCAGAGCACTCAGCAAAGAAAACATCAAATCAATTTTCGCTGCTGTTGCTACTGTTTCTCTGGAGGAATCAGAAGCACAATACAAATGCAAGCCAGTTATACTATTAGTGTCTCTAAGATCATTAAAAAGGAAAGTTCGTGCTAATATCAGTTGAGAAACATTTTATGCCCGTATCTTGTACCTTGAACAATTCTTTAAAGATAACATATTAGGTATAAACTATTATTATTGTCTTATTGTTATGAAATATTTTAGCTTTTTTTTCCATAAAATAAAGAAGAACAATATAGTTGCTTGCTCATGTGTGTCCTGTGTTTCAGCTTTCTGGCTCTTGTAAAATAGTATCTTTCAAGGTGCATTCATTTTCCCACAAATGATTCAAGTTTTTCTTTCTTTATGGAAGGGTACTACTGCATTGTTTATGTGATACTGCACATTCTTTACCCATTCATCTGTTGATGGACATATAGGCTGTTTCCAAGATTTAGCTATTCTGAATTGTGTTGCTATAAACATTTGTATTTATGTATCACTGTAGTATAATGTTTAATTCTTTGGGAAAATATGTAGAAGTGGAATTAAATTTTTAAGTCACCTGATTACTGTGTGATTTTGCACAAATTATTTAATCTCTTTGACCTCATTTTCTTCATGGAAATGGCTTTAAAGGCATTTCCTGCTAGTGTCAGTCGAATTCAATTTAATTTAATTTACTTTCAATTTTTTGAGTAGTCTCCATAATGATTTCTAAACTGGTTTTACTAGTTTAAATTTCCACCAACAGCCTGGAAGGTCTCCTTTTGCTCCCCAGAGTTGTTGTTACTTGTATTCTTGATGACAGACATTGTTCTCAGGTGAACTGAAAGGTTGTCTTAAGGTGGACTTTCAGGGTTGTCTTAATTTGCATTTCTCTAAAAGCTAGTGACCATTTCCTCATGCATTAATTGCCCCACTGTACTTCTTTTGTGAAGTGTCTTTTCCTTTCAGTTGCCCATTTAAAAAGTATTGAAAATGTGAATTTTGTGGAGGTGGGTGCCACCCTTTAAATTGTACCATCCTGCCCTACTGGAATAGTTTGTGATTTCCAAACCTATTACATCTCCTCCATATAAGAGAATTTGTAAATCTTATTTGAAATTTCATGTCACTATACTTGTGAAATTTGAAACCCATTTGATTGATTTGGCATGTTACAAGTACGGCCTTTCTCCGAATTGGTTGTCTATAGGACACAAGTTACAAATATCTCCTGAGTAAAACTGCAGTAATAATTCTGCATATCTGCCTCAAATTAAAGGCTGATGAAGAGAAAATTAAATACCAGAAAATATTATTGAGATCAAAAATTTCGTTTTGCCTCATCTACCAAAGGACATAAATAAATTCAGATTTTGTTCTCACTGTCTGTTGTACCTTTCGGCTTGAGATAACTTAGGCAGAGAGTGTCTCGGTAAAGAAAAGGTAGAGAATATTGTGTGACTATCAATAGCAAAGAGATACCAAGAAAATGTTATTTCTAACTCGCAATTCTAGATAGTTTTTTTTTCTTTAGTAATTTCTGTTTTTTTTTCCCAGAATCCTTTTCAGTGTACAGTTAAGTGATTTAATCTTGTGTTTAAATAAATTCACTTTAAACATATTTTATCCACCATGCTAGGAAAATTACACATGTAACTGTCATTTCTATGAAGAGTAATAGTTGTGTACCATTCTAAACTGTAGTTTATCACTGGATCACCTCTTACCTTGTGGATAAATTGCTTAAACTGTCATGTAACGAATGGACTGTAGCTCTTTATTTAAAGGATAACTCCATGCTCCTGTAGCAGAAGCGTCTCAGTATCAAAATATTACTGTTCGAGTCTAAGCCTGTTATTTCTTTGTTGGTCTACAAATACAGTTTGTGTGGTAAAGGTGTAGTTCTGTGTTTGCCCTAAAGATTCACATCATAACCACTGCAGTGATAGTCTAATACTAGGGATTCATATTTTAATACCACACTGACAAAATAACATAAAATATATTGAAATGCTGCTTTTATGGAAGAGAAAGAAGAGTGCTAAAAATAGGGGATATTTTGCGGTTGTGTATTCGATCACCAATTGCTGTTGCTGTGGCAATGTAAGTGTCAACTAAAACTCACCCGGAAAGGGAACAACTCAAAGGACTACCCCACCACATTTTTATAATATTCTAGTGTTTCATTCTTGGTGATATATTGTATTTTAATACTTAGGAAAAATACCTCTAAGATTCAGAGACAGTCAAATTTGCAGGCTATTTTATGCCGATGGTGTTGATGTGCTACCGTTTACAATACAATAAACTTAATGAGAGGAAGCAAAACACAATTCACTTACTATACACTTGTTCCCGAACCAGTAAGATAAATTGAATCTAAATGCTATTTCTAAAATGTCTCTGAATTTGAGTGTCAATCACACTGTTTGGTTTTCTCCTTGTGTAGGACATGCTGCATTAAATTCCCAGTGTTTAAAGACAGTTTTTATTCACGTCATATACGTTCCATGTCCTTCTCAAAAGAATAACATTTTAAGCATTACCTCAGTTTGAGTTTTCATTCAGTTTCAAAACACTGTCTATCTCAAACATGAAGTAGCAGAGCATTCATACAGTAGATTTGGGATTAGGAGGTTTAACTCAAGTCCAGTTGCTTCCTGAGTGCAGGCCAATAACTTGGTTTCATTAGTGTCCAGTGTTCTTATCCATAGAATAAGAGTTAAATTCATTTCACTATTTTCTAACATTTGCTGACATGAATTAGCCAAGCTTGAAATTAAAGCAGACAAGCACTATTTTATTGATTTCCTCACTTACCCATATTTTTCACAATATAATACACACTAAAAGATGGTATATGCTTATCTCTCTTTATTCTAGAAGAATGTTTATAATTGCAGAAATGTGAGAAGACACTAAATTCACATAAGTGACTCTACTTGATGTCTACCCAAAGATATCTTGAAGAGATTGATATCTGTCCCAATGTATTTTTATATGCAATTTTCATTAGAACTTTCCAATGAAGTTACTTAATGAATAAGTATGTAGAATTTCATAATTCTTATATTTAATACTGTTGATGAAGCTAGATATTTCCAAGTACCTATGAAGGTACCTATCACCTGTAATACAGAGTCAGAAAATTTCACTGCAACAAGAATTTACCTTCGCCAATATTTATTTGCTTACTTCAGAGGTGAAAATCAATGTCAATATCAAGAGAAGATAATACTTTTGCCATCCAAGAAAAATCTAGTTCTCAAAATGAATGTGATGAAAATTTCACAATCGAATCCCCAAATTTTCACATTCATTAGTGTGGTGGATAAGTGAATGGAACACTCCACTTGCAACATCCTGCTGAACTGAGTCAGCATGGTTCTGGGTGTGGAAGGCCCACCTGAGGATTGTTACTCATAGCATAAAAGGAGAACTGGAGGCAAGATGGTGCCACTGTCGCTGAAGAAACTTCTCTCACTGGTTTTCCTGATATGACCTCAGCCATTGTCATCATCAGAGGAGCTCAAGTCCTTGCTGTCACTGAATATAGCTGCAGTTCTTTTTGTAGGATCTCTGGTCCTTATGTTGAGCATCACTTTCTGGCTGTAGTGCAGATCTTTCATCCTGCTGGCACAGATACTTCACCACTCTCGCAAGACTTTCTAGTTTCCACCACTGGCCTTTGGGCCGTCTTAGTGCAGATTCTTGATACAGACTTTCATGAGATGTTGTTGTGGGCCCTGGGCCTCCAGCTGGACTTGTGGAGGACATTGCTGTGGACTCTAGGTCTTTAGCTGAACTTGTGCATGACATTGCCATGTGACGCAGGCCCGCAGCTGGATTATTTGGGTCTTTAGTGTGTGGGCAGATCTCTTGTACTCTTTTGCATTTGACTTTTTTGTGTGGATATTGTAAAATAATCTTAAATTATTAGATCTATTCCTTGCAAACCCTGATCACATCAGTTAATAAGATTATCTTCTTTTAGTTGTGAACTTACTGAAATGACCATATTTGACCTCCTATTTTGATAATTGAAACACAGCTGAAAGAAGACAGGGGTAAAATTATATTAAATGAGATAGTCCCAACCTGATAAAGAGTATATATTATTTGTGCTAAGAAGATAGACAAAACGTATAACCAATACTAGAAAAAGATGGGCTATAAGTTCCTTTATGCTTTAAATAATAGCATAAAATTAAAAAGAAGATATTTGAAATATAGCATTAATTTCTATCCTTTCCCTTTATAATTTGTGTCCCGGTATAAGCTATGACACTAAGGAGAGATGTGTGACTTCAGTTTAGACATTCGATCAGCACTAGCATTCCAAAGGCAGCTTCACATAACTCCAAGGTAATCCCTGCTCAAACTGGCTATTCTCTGTGATATAAACTGAAGGAAAGAACTTTGTATTTTCACCTCTAGTGAGGACTCACTAATGGACCATTATACTTTTTATTGGACAGTATCACTTCTTAAGACTCTTAGAACATTTGGAAATATTGTCCAGCCCTAGTTTTTCCTACCATTTCTTAATGCTTTTATTCATTCTGAGCAATGGATTTTGGGTCCATTTGCCTAAAGTTTCATTTATATTTCTGATGATTACCAGTAAGAAAGATGCATTAAAAAGTAGACAGGCAAATGTTTATAGGGGAAAATGATAACTCGGTAGCTTGTTGATGATCCTGAAGATAAAATTATAAGCAAACAATATTCTGTTAGCAAAGCGGAAGGAGGCATGATTTTCAAAGAACAAGTAACCTTGGCCCTAAGATTGCATAAAGTGTCCTTTATTCTTCTGGAGCTTATAATGAAACCTACTTGTTCAACAGTCATTCTGTGATGCTTAGCGTGTTCTGGCCACTTGCCCACCCACCCATTCTTTCCTGTTATTGTTCCTCAGCTAGAGAGCATCCATCCACCCACTGAACCCTGGGGTGAATCTTCTACTCTCTCTGGCGTGCCAACCATGTTCTCCCACAGTCTGACTTTATCATCTGCTTATCTCTGTACATAACTTTTATTAAAATATCTTCAATTTTCATCTGACAATGCATTTTCTGTTTACAGCAAGAATTCTGACTTTTACAATGGTGATTGGAAGATATTAAAAACAAGAACGTAATAGTTTAAGGTATAGCCTAGCAGTAGACCACTCTCTCAGCATATTCAAAGGGAGAAAAAAACAAAGAGGAATGAAAGGAAGGAAAGAAAGAAAGAGAGACAGAGAGAAAGAAAGAAAGAAGAAAGAAAAGAGAAAAGATGGAAACAAAGCAAAGGATTAGTTGTGAGTGCTTGCTTAAAGCATGGAGAGCACATAGTAATTTTGCACTACTTCAACAATGAGGGGACATGAGATTTTACTTGGGGGAAATGGCATCAAGAATAAAAGGAAGAGATAGAAAAATCTTACAATATATTAGAAAATGATAACGGAATTTAATGTCTGATTTAACAGGCCTGTTAACTTTAAATCTTAGACTAAGCTTCTTCACATGGTTACTGTTATGGCTTAGATCTAAAATGACCTGTAAAGCCACTCCTGATTGGAGGATGATTGGCTACAGGACGTTACAGCCGACTTGAGTTTGGGAGGAGGGGTCTGCTTGGAAGAGGCCGGTCACTGTGGGGTAGCCTAGCCTGGATTGGTTCATCTCCTCTCTGGCTTCTCCCGGGATCTACTTCCCCACTACCGTGAGGTGGGCAGTCTCTGTGCCCCTCTTCCCTGCGGCTCCTTCGTAGGAGCTGACCAGCCGTGGATTGCCATGTCAGCCAACATAAACTTCCCCTCCTTAAAGTTGTGGGTGTCAGGTGCTGTGTTGCATCCACAAACTAAGACAAGTACAGAGGAAGGGTCAGGAGGACCACTCAAAATTCATAATTTATTTAGACATTTCCTTGTACACAATACATAGCTCTTCATAATGAATTAATTCTAACCTCCTATGTCTTGATTCCTCTATCTTGATTTCTTCATAAAAATAATTAATTATAGAATTTGGTTATTATATTCTATAGCTTTTATTTTACTTTTAAATATGTTGGGAAAGATGTTAGAGTCAGGTTTAAATAATTAATTACGGTTATCAGTGGGACATGGGTACATTTTAAAATAGGATTTGGATCGTGAAGATAAATCTTGGAGGGAATGCCAAGGAAAATATATAAAACCACCAGTGAAATGACCAATAATCTACCACACAAAGTTGCATCGGTTGTGCTTGTGTCCCAGTGTCGTCATCTTCCACGACACTACAAGATCCTAACTAAGATAACAACTACATTTCTGCCATGTTATGTTTTTAATAGCTGAACTAGACTGGTCAGAAATGTAAAATTAGAATGATGTTATGCAGGAATGTACTTCTTTAGCATGATAAATGCTATCTAATAAATGAAAAATCAAGCATATTGTAGTGGAGAAACAAAGAGTTAAGAATATGTTCTGGATTGCGAGCTTTTCTACTTGTTATGGTGTGTGTGTGTGAAGCCTTAGAAGATTAGCATCCAACTTAAATTAAATGGTAAAACTCCAGCGGGAATGTTTGTTTGATTTACTTTTTGCCAAATGTCAATGCCTTTCTTCTGAGAGATATAACCTATGAAATAAAAATTAGTTGCCTAGTGCCTGAGTAGAATACTGGAAAGAGTAAAATAAGCAATGCTGTTGCACAGAATAGAAACTTAACAATCATAAGCAGCTTGAAAATAGGCTTTAAATATATAGTAGGTGCCTGTTAAATTATAGCCCTCATGGTTCATGTTTTTCTCTTTGTGTCTGTACAGGAAAAATTCTTTAAATTTACTTTTTGCATTTCTCTTTTAAGTTAGCAAATGCCATTTTATATAGGACAACTGGTCATATTATTTTCTTTTATTTGTATTTATTTATTTATTGTTTTGATTTTTTTTGAGACAGGGTCTCACTCTGCTGTTCAGGCTGGTCTTGAGCTCACTTTGTAGCCCAGGTTAGCCTCGAACCCACAGTGATCCTTCTGCTTCAGCCTCCCCAGTGCTCGGATTACCGGTGTGTGCCACCACGACTGGCCCATTATTCTCTTTTGAAAAGAATAATTATCATCACTGTGAGAAAACATCAACTTTTCCCCCAAATTCAACCACTTCTCACTAAAAGTTTGTTAGAATATTCCTTTTGCCATCACACTCCATATTTGATTTTGTCAGCCCAATATACTTCTAAATTACACTACAATGCAGCTTTTTTGTTTTCCTAGTATATATAAATATGTGTCATAAATCTTTTCTGTGTGGAATTGTTCACTACACATATACAAAGTGTAATAGTGCACAATAGTGTAAGATAAACTACAAAAAATAATTATTTTCTTCATCCAAAGCCAGAAAATTTGCTTGCATAAAAACGTAAGATGTTTTTGCACTGCTTTCTCATTTGACCCCAGTGAATGTTGAACTCAGCTGTTGAGAAATAAACACAAAATTCATTTATTTATACTCATTATTTAAACTGCATGTGTACTTTTTTTCACAGAAGCTTGGGGAGATATTCAATTGACTCTTGTTGAATGTTTAGGTCCTAAACAGAAAATGAAGCAAGGTGTCAAGTTATAAGCTGAATTGCCCCAAACATATCATTGGAGATTTCTTGTTTGTTTTGATTTATTTCACTTATCCTAATTTTCCTTGGTGTGGCTGTGCTAGTAAGGGGGCTTGTCACTACCCCTTAGGTGGGGCCAAGGTCGTGTTAGCTGTGTGGACTAGTTGTGTCCTTGTTAACACCACTGGGTATTTTACTTTGTTTTCATAGAAAAAATCCTCTGGCGAATGCGCTCACTGTCATTTGGGCAGTACGGGCGTTTAACAAATGAACAAACCCGTAATGGGTTTATAGAGCTGCCAGGGCCACTCCTCTCTTATTCTGCCAGCGTCAAACAAGGAGAGAAACAAACGGTCATTCTGGGTGAATGGACTCATTTTCTCACTTTGACTTGATTTTTCTAGCTGTTTTGTACATTCCACTCTGTGCCGCGCTCTTTTGAACTAATCGCTCACTTTTCTGATCTCCACAAATGTATGGTCTGTTTAACAGCACAACTTTCTGATACTGGTCGCTACTTAAGCGCTTGCTGGCTACCTAAATCAATCCATGTCTGGAAATTATATGCAATGCAATTGCAATCAAGAAATTAAATTGACTTCCATACGGAGCATATGAAATTAGCCGCATTTCTTCTCTACCCGCAGTGCCATACCGAGCTCGCCCTCCTAAGGGCAGCGCTAAGAGGGCAAAGTGGCTAAAAGCTCAGCACCCAGAGCAGCTGACTTAACTCCTTGTCTTGTTATCTTCATTTAGTGCTTTCTTCTGCCTCTCTCTTGACAGATTAACTTTTCACGTCAGTTTGTCTGCAAAGTGAAGGGCTCTACTTCACAGTAGGGGTTTTGAGACTATTAAATGAATTAAGGTACATCAAGCGGATATCCTAGTGCAAGACTTCTCAACTTCAAAGCTGTTCATATTTGGTCCTGATAGTTCTTTGTTACGGAAGCAAAATTGCCTCTCCACCCACAGAGAAGGGCGAGCTTAGTTCTGCAGCAACCACTTGCTTAATAAGCACCAGCTATCGTTACGCGGAGGAGTTAAAAACACTGTGCTATTTTTGGAATGCTAATTGGCAAATTTTAAAATAATTTCACTTTTTTCATACAAGTTAATTGAATCTCTAGTGGACTGAGGTTTTCAAAAGTGATGATTAGTTTTCCGAGCCCATATTGGAGGAAGTAATTACTTATTTTTGCATCTAAAGATTTTGCTTTAAATATATCTGAGCCTTCCAAACTGTTCTGTGAATTTTTATTGGCTTTAAAAATTTTCCAACTGAACACTAAACTGAAGAACTCATCATGGTCTGTCAGCATGATTCACCGAGTTGTTAATTTATGTCTGTTATTTTGTCTTTCTGGAATGAATGCAGTCGAACGGAGAGAAAGTGAACCATTTGTTTGAGTGGCTTAAACACGATCAATTCCAGTGAGCGTTGTTTCCATTCTGCTATTGAATTCCACTTATCCTTTCAGTGGTGTGCTGCATGTGTGTAAGAGCACATAGGCAACTAAGTTCGATGTGCATCTAGATTTTTCACATCAAAGTTCAAAACACAGTTTGCATGTCTGAATTTTTCTTGATTTTCCAAGAACATCTGTTTAGAGATGGATTTCTGCTTAGATCCTAAATTACTGAGAGGAGACAATGACTTATTCACCTATTCTGCAGGTTCCCATTTTAAAAATATTTTTGCTTTCACTGCATCGCAATGAAGTTTTTCATCATACTTGGCCTATCTTAACAAAATAACAAATCAATAAATGCAAGCAACTCTAGTTGACATTATATATTTACCTCTCATTTAGAAAACAGCATTGTTAGCTGCATGTAAGAGTAATTTATACTTGAAGTTTTGATAGAATTTTAGTTGCAAGTGAATAGGAGTATAGCAAACATTAATCCTCACAATTAAAATCCAAGTCATGAAAAGTTTGTATTCCTGGAGCTTTAATGTATTTTTTCATGGATGTAGAGTTTTAAAAGTAATCTGAAAATTAAAATAGAAAATTACATTGTACTAATTTTTAAATTTCTGAATTTGATAATTTAATAATGTTGGGAAAATAGAAACACAAAGCAAACTCTATAATGAGAATCATTAGATCCCCCAATTAAAAATAATTTTATTATGTGTTAATAATTTTGAATGACCTTACAATCCCTTGAACAAAAGTATCACATCTGCGAGGCTCAATCCATTGTATATATTTAAACTGATTTTATATTGAAACATAATTATAAAACAATTTGAATCTGCTACTGAACAGCTTTATAGCCATTATATCTGTGTAATTCATTGTCATTTCTCCCTACATTTCCCCACTACCCTTCTTTAAGCTCATCTTGCAAGTAAAAATCTCAGTGACTAAAATGGTTGATAGTAGTTTCATAGTTGATAGTAAATTCATTTCCAGGTAGTAGACATGTTTCATCCTGGACACATGATTTAATCATCTTAAACATGATAGATAACTGGGCATTGGCCTTTTGATTTGAGGATTTAAGCAACTTGAATGGATATTAATTCATCTCAATTGTGGGCTTTAAGATACTGGATGTTACTTGTTTCTGATGAAGTAGATTTCCTCTTATGGTGAGCAGAATCCCATTTATTTTCTTCCCAGTAGTAGAACCAAGTTAAATTTGAGAAAAGTGAAATTCTGAGCCCACTCTTACATTCTGTTAACCAGTAATAATAAAGACCCTTGCTGGCCTGACAGGTTGTCACAGCAATTATTCACACAAAGTTGTGTAAGAATCGTACCTGTCAGCCCATGTGGTACTGAATATTTTAACTGGCAGTCTTCCAAGACTGAGCATTAATCTTACCATCTCCTATTACAGTCCCCAATCAAGATATCCCAGGGGTGATTGCACTAACATTGTTTGAAGACTACATCTACTGGACTGACGGGAAAACCAAGTCACTCAGCCGTGTCCATAAAACCTCGGGAGCAGACAGACTCTCACTGGTTAGCTCATGGCACGTCATCACAGATGTCCAGGTGTATCATTCTTACAGACAACCTGATGGTAATTATTCTTTCCATGATTTCCATCACTGCATCTGCATCTTTCAGTAGTATTCCATCTTGTATTCTACCAGGGTTAAGTGTAATTTTACTTTAGACAAAAATGACAAGATTTCATTAGTTAGCATTACTTTATACCATGAATTCAGCTCATATCAAGTACTGCTAGTACAGGATATGAGCAGAAGCTCAATTATAACACAATTATTGATCTGTTCAAATCTTATTAAGCTGAAATGATAATGAAGTGGGGTCAGAGAAGTGAAGATTAAATTTGTGAAGTAATTTTTATTCAATATCTTTATAGCATCCTTAGAATACTGAGTGGGAAGAATAACATTTAAAGAATTTAGGATTTAAAACACTACAACTACAGCAAATTTCCTTACGCACTCATCCAATAGGCTTTCTAGTAGGCAGTGTGGAATAAAGTTTGATCACTTTACTGAAAGAACAACCAGGCCCACAAAGCAAAGCCCCAGTACTACTAGGTCTAGGTCACCATTTCATTGTCTTTTAGTTTTTATACTTCTAAACATATTGATGTCTCCATCTAAAATATCCCGTCTCCATTTTTTTCTGAACTTTTTTTCTGAACTTTTTCTACTTCTATACTAGCTTTGTAGAAACAGTTAAAATTATTTAATCATCACATCTACATCATTAGACCATGAGTAGCATTTGTAAAATGTCTCATAATTATATCCATGATCGGTTCTTTATTATAAAAATTGCTTCAAATACAAGTGGTGACATTCCGGGGTCCTGTCTCTAATTTCATGCTATATTATTATTCCTGTTTTACGGTTTTCCTTTTCTCCTTTGTAGTCTCCAAACATCTCTGCATGGTCAATAACGGCGGTTGCAGTCACCTGTGCCTCTTAGCACCTGGGAAGAGCCACACCTGTGCATGTCCCACCCACTTCTACCTGGCAGCTGATAACAGGACTTGTCTATCCAACTGCACAGCCAGTCAAGTGAGTCAGAGTCTTGAAAGCATCTTGGGGGATGTATGAGTGAGCTTTTTGCTTGTTTGTTTGTTTGTGTGTTTGTTTGATTTTATGAGCAAGTTTTTTTTTTTTCTGAATGAGCAAGTTTTTATACAGGTTTTGCCTGAGTTTGCTTATGTGCTGGCATGCATATTGAAATAATAACTTTTGGCCACGTTTGGTTCTAAAAGCATGAATGTTTACAGCAAGCCTTCAAATAGTACTCTAAGCACTAGGGTAGAGAGACAAATGTAAAACCATTCTTACTCAAGTCCACTGGGTATAACAACTCATACCTTCAATGGGCATTTGGGCAGTATTTGAGGAGACTGTATATAGTTTAAGATGACTGGGAAACTGAGGCTTGGGCAATTTGAGCAAAAATATGTTCCCAGATAATTTGTTCTGCATGATCATTCACATCGTCTCCCATTTTTCTCAAACAGTGATATCTGAAACTGGATATAGAATAATTCTCTGGAATTTTTTTGATAGGCAAAATAATTTCCATATGAAAATATTCTTTTTCTTCCAAATTTAATTATTTTTTACTGACAATATTCCAGAATAATTTTATACTTAAAGGTAGTTGCATAGATTCAACCTTAATGCTTTGAAATTGTGCAGAGCAGTCATGTGTCTTTTTATAATTTGACTTTGTTATCTTTGAGGGGTTAATTTGTTTAACTGGAGATAAATGTTCAAATAAGCCTTGATTTATGTCTTTAAAATGACTAATTTTACTCAGAATTTTGTGCTTTGTACTTGCTGATTTTCCAGTTATTAGTGGTGACTTTAAGGCAAGAGATTAAATTTCTCTTTGAATGAGTTTCTGTTCCAAACAGAGAAGCGAATATTGGCTCAGTGCGCCCTTTGGTTAGAAAATGAGGCATACTTCTGAGGACGGTGTAACAGAAGGGTGTCAGTGCAGGGCAGCACCTCTAAGGGTTAAGAGCACAGACTCTGAAGAGAGTCACTGTGATCATGAACCCTCTTTATACTGGCCGGGTTACTTAGATTTGTTATCTAACTTCTTTTTTCTTTTTTCAACCTAACTTTTTGGTTCCTTGTTTTTTCATCTTTTAAGTGCAGTCTTGGTTTTCAAAGGTGATTTTCTACCATATCAGTGAAAAGCACAGACAGTATAATGTGTTTAAAAAGAAAGATATGAAATGTATTTCTCATAGGTTTTAAAATTTTAAATAGAGAAAAAAATAATAAAATTGATACAGAATTTGAAAACAAGGTGATAGGGAATTAACAATTGCTATTATATTGCGTAGTGTTATCCTCAGAGTAGCTGCTCAGATTACCAGGCATATTGTTTGATCAGTTCTCATAGTTTTGAACGCTGATGTTCCATATGAAAAGGCTGCCTCAGGTGAAGGAATGAAGTGGGGACAGGAAGAAGAGGCAAAAAAAGTGGGAGAGAAGCCCGTACATAACAAAACAGCTCCCCGGGAAACTAGCCCCCTCCCCAGAGAGAGAACCACATCAACCCACTCCTGAATGTGTGCTCCTTTATGATCTAATCTCTTTTAAGGCCCCACCTCCCAATATCACCAAGGGACAAACTTCCACATGAGATTTGGAGGGGACTTTCAACCAAGAGCAATAACATTTCCAGGTAGTTCTCATGAATATAGATGGGAAAAGTCTGTGGCATGTAATAGCTGTTGTAATTGACCCTGCCCTCTAGTGCAACTGGAATATAATTAAAAGACCATGTGTGCAATTAACGTGCGCTGCCATCAGAAGGGTCTCATGTCCAGTTGAAAGCACAGGTCACAGACTTTGCTTCCTTTACAAAGTGTGCTGGTCTCATTATAATTTCCTTAGTGTTCATTTTTAAAAGTTCATTTTTGTAAAGAATGGGAAATTTAAATCACTCTAGAAGACAACAGCAGCAAGCTGATTATTCTTTAATTAGTAGTGAAATTTAATGGAAAATTGTGTCATTTTAACCTTAAAATATAATTCCCAGTAGTTTTCTTTAGAACAATTACCAACTTACCCTGCCGGTTATTCTGAAAAACCTTTGGCCCCTCGCTGCAGAGTGCTGAGTAACCCAAAACAACGCGTTGGGTCCTAAAACAATGAAGCCTTTGCTGACCCAGCAGAGTTGACCACCAGTGCCTCAGGGGCCACCCTATAAGCGGGGAGCTGCAACAGCGAACTAACCCGGGTGTACAGCCAGGGGTAGACACTCCAGACACAAGGCACTGGCACTGAGATGCCAGCCTCACACAAGCACAAGAGGAACACAACTTCCCAAATACTACATAAGCAAACCTATAACTATGATTATTTAGTGGCAAAAGTCTGATAAGCCAATGGAAAACCTTAGCCAACCAGAAATTATGATTTATATACTTAATTTATTTCCCAATTTGATATCAATGGCAAGAGTACAATTCTTAGAATTTTTCAAGTACTTGATCATCTTCATCATGGTTTTTAAAAAAGCAGAACCGAACAAACAGACCAAAATATGAACCAGACAATTTTTGTTTTCTGCACACTACTTGAAAAAAAATAAGTTATAATTTCATTTTTTTATCATCAATAAAAAAGATAATAATAAACAGCTACCACAACCCATTAGTGGCTAATCCTGTGAATTTTTTGGTTCATGGAGCTGTTTTACCAATGATATTTGTCTGATCTCAGGAAAGAAAAAATAAACTACTAAACACTTTCTAAAGAAAAATCAATTCATTGAAACACAGTTTTCACCAAGGCAGACATATAAAACAGCAAAACTTTTAGTAATTCACAATCACAGTTTAAATGTTCTGATAAAAACTACTGAGGAAGCTTAGTTTCTTATAACCTAATGATTATTAACAATGAAATAATAAATACATACCAAAGTATGATTAATTTTTAGAAAAATAAAATTAGCACATCACTGTAATAAGAATGAGGGAAGCAATGTGAGGGTCTGTAAAAGGTCAGCAGTCATTCCAATTCTTATGTGGCTAATGACACACATGATTAATTTAAATCATTTTAGTTGGAAAACAATCAATTTTTAAAAATGGCTTTACTTATGTTTTCAGTAGAGACTATTTATAGTTCAAATATATTTCACCATAGTAGGATTTTCATTTTGTTCTTGTATTCATAGCAGACAAGTGTTTAGTTTTTCATAACTTCTTTTGTGGGTGATAATTACAGTCTGGAATTTATTTTATGAATATATAGTATTACAGAACACTTAGTATGTAAAATATCTTGTATTTGTATTTAGTATTTATGTCTTTTAAACAACTAAAATTAAATGTGAAAAAATAAAGCTCAGACATAAAAATAGAAGAAATCTTCTGAGAATAAAATGTTGATTAACATGAAAACATAAACAGATCTTATCCTGGCTTCTCTTAACTCAGAACTTTTATGTTTTAATTTAAAATGAAATAAAGATAAAAATGGCCATGTCATATGAAATTGTAACAGTTATTTATTTAAATCGCGTTTATTGTGGGAATTTTTTAAAGTACATTTTAGATATTTCTCTAAACCTGGTCAGGCACACTTTGAAGACACTCAGGAGACCTCCAATCCTCTTACTAGAGTGCTGTGATATATTGTAATGACTGGAAATATTTAAGGTTCAGGGCACTTGCTTTCAGAGTGGGCTTCATGTCCCCAGACAGTCACTATGAATAAAGGTAATTTTCCTCCTCTGGTAATTTATGAAAAACCACAACAGACATGACCCAGGCTAAGCAAATACCAGAAAGACACTTCAACATTTAGGTCTCCCCTTAGATTCACACTGCTCTGCTTGCTTCCATGTTGTACTGGAAGAAAAATTCACTCTCATATTTAATGTAATGCTACCCTAAATCAACTCCAAGATGCCACTGGCTTGCACAAAAACTGACATGAAATTCTCTCTTACTGAAAGAAAGTCATAGTATTTTAAGTGAATAAATTCTTAGGTTGCTAATTGATTTTCTTTAGAGATAAATGAACTGAGACTATATTTTTCTGTTAGAAAATTTCCTTGCATGCAATACATTAAGATAAATGGCAGCTCTCTGTCAGCCACATATTTGGGAATTATAAACACTTCACAAAGAAAATAAATTTTAAAAATTTCAAATAATATTATAATATGCTTTTCTCAGAATTTCAGTTAGATAAAAAAAAGTAATTTGGCCACCCTAGAAGAAATTGACCAAATGTTTTTATATTGCTTGGTTTAATAATTTAAACTGAAACTTTTAATGACAACTACACTATATGCAGCTTTACTCTGTATAGAAAGTGTGACTTTTTTTTCTTTTTTTCCTATCTGCATGTTAGTAACAAAGGAAATAATATATAATCGGAGATCAGTCAGGGATAAGTTGATCTTTTTAGTCACTGTGAACAATTATCCAGTAGTGTTGCTAAGTAAAATAGTACTGTGCTCTGACATGGTGTGTGATGGGGGTTCAAATCACCTTCCTTTTAATAAATAGGATGCAATAGTAACTTTCTGAAATGTTTCTCCAACAACAAACCACCTGTGTGCTAAGTAAATCTATACATAAATATTGCCACATAGCAGTCTCAACTGACATCTTGATTATAAATCTTCTATTTGACAGCTAATTTTAAATGATAAGTTAAAAACAAAACTGTATTCTTTCTTCTAATTTGTAGAATTATTACCTTTTCTGTGAATATTTTTTAGATGCTTTAAATAAAAAGAAAGAGAGAACAAATAAGAACATTGATCCAATGTCAATGAATATTAATTTATATAATCTTGATGTCTTCCCATACAAAATTACTCCTGTGCTTCTGTTTAAAATAAATGTCAGTAAAAAAGGATTTTTAAAAAACCATACCTTGTCCATTTATCATCCTGACAAACATTAGATATTTATTAATCATTCTAAAATCTGAAAATAACTGTATTGACCTCCACTGTTTCAAAGAGGTGGTCCTAAAGTTTATATGGTCAGATAATATGGATAAGGATGATTTTAGTATGATGAAACTTTCCTGTGCACTCACAGCATTGGATATTTCTCAGCAATCAGTTCCTCATCTGCAGTCTAAAGTACACAGGCTGAGAAGTACTGATTCTTGCAAGACTCTGAAAACAATGTCATTCAATAAATTAACTCAAATTAACTAGATTAATACCATTTGATATATCTTCCTCATATTCTTGCTAATTTTAAACCCTGTTTAGTATTTAGCAAACTTTCTTATGTAACAGCCTAGAGAGAAAGATTTTAGGTTTCTTTGGGTCATAGAGTTTCCATAGTAACTATTAAACTTGGCTCTCGGAATACAAGCATCCCTGAGGCCGTGTGCCATTAATGACTACCTCTATGGATGGGAACTCTCAGAGATTTCCCTGAACAGCGGACTTTGCTGGCAAAGCTTATGGCTACCTTTCATTTATTTATTATCTATTGTATAAGGCTATTTTATTTTAAAGATAAAAGAACAAAAACATGTTAACAAACACACCTACACTTACAAAATAACACAAAAACAATACCAGCAATACAGAATTTTAGACAAGGTGATGGGAAATTCACAGTGGTTGTTGTATTGCATATTGATATCTTCAAGTTGGTTACTCAGATAAACAAATATAAGCACATAAGTTTGATCAACAATTAAACATTAACTGTTCCTTTCAATAGAGCAATAAATCCACTGTAATTCATAATTACCACAAGAGAATAGGACAACCTCACTGCCTCAGTGAAGTTTTAAATGGACCTTGTGTTTTTCCCCCCTTTTTAAAGTTTCGTTGCAAAACTGACAAATGCATCCCATTCTGGTGGAAATGTGACACTGTGGATGACTGCGGAGACGGATCTGATGAGCCCGATGACTGCCGTGAGTACCCTGGGAAATGCTGCAATTCAGAATTTAAAGTTCCCTGAGTTACAGACTTAGATAATTGAGGTTCTGTTTAAAGTCTTTGCTAATACAGTACTTTTCCAAAGTTGAAACACAAAGGGCTCATGTGACAATTCTTAAAAATATAGCAAAAGCTGTTACAATGTCTTAATTATTTCTCACTTTTAAAATGTTAGAATGACACCATCAGCAATTTGTGTTTCTTTTTCTTTATCAAATCTGATCATATGTAGAACAATTACACTGCTTCCTGTACTGTTCAGTAAAGTAATAAGTGGCCTAATTTTGGTCCAATATGTAGCCAAGTTTGAAGCAAGAATAAGCAAGATTTTCGAATTTCACACAATGACTGAAATCTTAGTTTTAAAGAATATAATCTTTCAATTTTACTGTCAGTATTAAAATCCCCCAAAAACTGTAAATGTCAGATTTTCTCAGTAATAATGATTATTTGCTTTTAGACCATTTAATATATTCTCACTAGCTGTACTAAATTGACTACCAATTGTGCCTTCTGTTTGTGACTGGCATTTTAGGCACTACTGTTTTAATGGTCATTGGCAATTCTGGTGGTAATGGAGAGTCAAGAGGTTTTCCAGTCTAGTTCACTCCACAGGTCACTCCAATACTGTCCTGTCAAGCTGAAGACACTGTTAGTCCATCACGAGAATTCCCTTAACATCTCAGTGGCTGTTTGCCATGATTTGGCCTTGAAAATCGAGTTCAAGATCTCGAGACTGGCACTGGAAGCTAGTTACTCTCTGTGCTGAAGCTTTCCCCCACCTAATTATAAACCTGTCTCAGATCTGGAGCCTGGAGAGATTTGCTTAGATGAGCTGTGCTCTGTCTCCCTGGCCACGACCAAGTCTGTCGTGCAGTAGAAGTTGTTTCGTGCAGCTTGTATGTGTGAAAGTAGCAAGGGAGTGATAAGAAGGGAAAACGTTATAAAAGTCATATTGTTCTAATGTAATCTTCATATATGGACGGTTTCCTGGTCTTTGATCTTTTAAATAATTTTTTTGCTTATTTTATGATGGACAACTTACAGACACAATTGTGTGGCCAGGCGCGGTGGCACACGCCTATACTCCCAGCACTGTGGATACTGGAACAGGAAGACACTGTGAATTTGAGGCCCACCCGGGCTACTGTAGGACACCAGGCACTGCCTGGCAGCCCTATTTCTGCCTAGAATAGGTACAATAGAATAGTGCTGCAACAACTAACACTGCAAATAGCCTTTCAATATATTGATTTTATTTTCTATTTCATGATTTAGTAATTTAATTACTGGATGTATATCCAGTAGTACACACATATCTATATATCTAGGTCTATACCTAGATAGATAGACAGACAAACAGATTGGTAGATAGATAGATGAAGTATTCTTTCTCTTTAAAATACTATGTAGTCGGGCCTGGTGGCACAAGCATATAACCCTAGCACTCAGGAGGCTGAGTCAGGAGGATTTTCGTGAGCTTAAGACCAGCCCAGGCTACAAAGTGAGTTCAAGACCAGCCTGAACTACATAGTGAGACCCTATCTCAAAAAAAAAAAAGAAAGACAAAACAATACTATATAAACTATTATAAAAATTAGTATATGAAAAGTTAATTTAGTGATCTTACTCTTTTCTATATCAAAAGAAATTTAATATTTATCTCATAATTTATATTTGAAGCTTATAGAGATAAACAATATTGAACATTTTAATTTAGCCTTGTGTTAAGAAGATGATGTTCACTACCCAGATGAAACCTTTTCTAAGTAAATGTCAGCATAATAACCAGTGATATAGTGAAGAGCATGAGATGCTCTTCCTTTTAAGATAGTTGAAGCTACAGATCTGTAATGTTAATCAACTGAAATTTCACACTCAATTTATATTGCCATGAAAAAAATGACATTTAATGGAATGCATTTTTGGCATTCACTCAATTTCATTAAAAATAGTTATAAAATACTAAGGTAGTATCTTTGAGGGGTAAATACTAATATCCACGTGCTTCATTTCCTAATTTACAAATACTAGTTACATATCTGTGTTGTGCTGCATGATATATGATATATACATATTTTCATGGCATTTCCTATCTGCATTACCCCACATGCTTTTCATTTTTCTGTTGTGATAGCACATAAGATCTACCTTGTTAGCAATTTTCAAATATACGATATCACAATTAGGTGTAGTTCTTAAGATGTACAAGTTCTCTTGAACTTATTCTTCCTATCTGATATTTTGTTTCCTTTTACCAATATTTTCTTCAATGCTCTTCAAATCTCTGCTAACTACCATTTTACTTCCTTCCTATGCATTCAAAGTTTTCAGATTCTACATGTAAAAGAGATGATATATGTCTTTCGACGCTTGATTTTTTCACTTAACCTAATGTTCTCTACTTTCTTGCAAGTTGTGACAAATGAAAAACAACCTCATTTTTGTTAAAGCTTAATAACCTGTCGTTATATATGTGTGTGTCTATAGATTGATCAATAGATACAGAGACAGACACACCACATTTCCAGATCCACCCATCCATTCATCTGTTGATTGATTGGCACAGGGGGATTCTGTACCTTGAAGTTTGTGAATAATCCTATAGCAATTAAAGGAGAGCATGTACCTTTCCAATATACTGATTTTAGTTTTCATTTCATGATTCAGTAATTTAACTACTTCATACGTGTCCAGTTGTAAAGCTCTCTCCCTGTCTCTCGGTCTCCCGCTAGATAGAAGGTAGATGATACATAGATAGATGGTTAGTGATGTTGAACGTCTCTTCGTATATAGTTTGTCTATTTTACATTTTATTTTTGAAGTTTCCATAGTAAGCCCTTAGGCAATTATTAAATTTAATCATTAGTTTTCTGAGTACTGTGTTGAGATCCTTATATATCTGGGATATTAGCTTCTTATCAGGATACACAATTTGTAAACATTTTCTCCTTTTCATGGCCTCTGTCTTCATTCTTGATGCTTCCTTTGCTGGGCAGAGCCACCAGTTTGGGTGAATGTGATGCCCTTCATGTACCTTGGCTTTGTCACCTCTGTTTTTGGTGACATCTCCAACAAATTTCTGTTCAGTCCATTGTCACGGTGAGGTTTCCTTCTCTTTCCTTCTAGAAGTCCTTCATGATTTTATTGGTGGCATTATCTCTGTGGCCTTTAGCATATAAACTTTTAATTTTGTTGGTGACCTCATCTCTCTGGTCTTTAGCAAAGAAGTGTTTACTTGTACTCAGTGGGTGACCATCGAGCGCCATGACACTTTACTTTGCGAGTTATGGGGAGTTGGAAAATGAGGAGTGTGTGGAGCGCTCAGGTACCATATTGACACTGTTGCATCACCCACATTTGTAAGTAGTAACACACTGACAGTTTCTATTACTACAGAAGGCAGGAAAGCATTTTCCTAACATCACATACTGATCAAGTTACACAGTGATACTTAGATAAATGTAGTTAGAGGTGATTCATAAGGGATTATATGCAAAAAAACAATTAAATGCCATTCTAAGTTTGTACTTAAAATTCTTAGGATATTCTAGAACAGCAAGGTTCACTTTAGAGACAAAAACTGGCATTTTTTCCTATTTCTTAGATGTTCCTTTTTAGCATAATAATAGTATTATTCAGTTAGCAAAATATACAGATGAAAAAAACATTGCATTTTCATTTTCCATGAGTAAACTGATAGGTAATGGTAAAGGATCACTGGAAAAATATGGGAATAGACAAGCATAACGAACCTACAGGAAGAGAGCGCTCTCCATATTGAAGCAGTGCGTTCGTCTGACGGCTTGTGTCTTCAATCCTCTGCTTAGCACTCCTGCAGAACTGCAATGCAGCTAGGGCAATTATTACTCTTTTTCTTTGCCCGTAGGTAAGAAATGCCCGGCACGAACATGCTGACTCATGCTGACTAAGCTAAACCTTTCATTTTCAGTCTTTAATCGTAAAATTACCATTTTGACAAACTTATTAAATTGCTAAGTTGCCTAGACTGGGCTTGAACTTCTGGTCCTTCTGCTTCAACCTCCCAGAGTGCTGAGATTACGGGTTTATACTATCAGGCATTTGTTTAATAGATGCAGTCATTTTTATGCAAGGGCTGTTTATGTAACAAATGTCAAAGAAAATCATATATAAAGCAATAGAATTAGAGGAATTGCACATATGCAGTGTATAACATGAAACAGCTATAGTTTAGACATTTAAACTGATTGAAAAATGTTATAGACTAAAAGTAAATAACTCACCAATTTAGAATTCTCATGTCTATGCAATTAAAGCTCAAAATAAGATTAATTTTTAAATAATATTTACATTTTATTCAAAACCATAATTTAGGTGCCAAAGAAAGTTTGAAATCTCATTTATTAATGTTTGATTCACTGATTTGAACTGATGAATAACATGTTATGAATCTCATAGTCAGTGATTAGTAATGTACAGTAGATCGTTAGTCAAAAACTAAACATTCTACTACAAACACTGAATTTGTGAGACTTCAGAGTCAGATTTAGATCTGAAATCCAAGTCTGGTACTTGAAAGTTATGTATCCTGCGATGAATTACTAATATACACAAAACTGAGTTTCTTCCTTTATAAAATGGGCTTAGTGATATCAAAGTGAGAAGGTTATGGAATTAATTTTAAACCTGAATGTGATAACATGTAGCTCAGTGCCTGGTGCAGGGTAGATACACAGTGGATTCTGCTTTATTATTAATCACATCAAATCAAATAAAATAGCAGAATAAAATACATTATCACTTCCAAATTATTTATTGTGGTCTCTCTATGTACTTATATATGAATTATATTTCAAACATTGTCCTTATTATGAATATTATAGAAATAAATGTCAATAAATTTCATTTAGAGGAGATAGAGGAAGCATAGTCTTCAGGCATTAGTAGAGAATATGCACTGAAGACATACATACATAGCACAGACGTATCATAGAAGATGAAGTGAACAGGGAGAAATTATTTTTAGACTATTAGAATGAAAGTTTACTTAGTAAATTTTATTTTGCAACTTAATGTTTCAACTCCACTTCAGTGAAATCAGGTCATACTTCTATGCTTCTTAAAATAGTTTTTATAGTTATATATTGTTGGCATCATCCCTCTTAATATTTGGTATATGAAATCCAATCCAGAGGTCCCCTAAGTTGCTTATAACTAACCTATATTATAGGAATATAACAGCTCTCTACATGGGAGACATTAATACTGTGCTCTGAGGCACATCTAATAAAAAATATAACCAATCGTGGAATGTCAGAAAGGCTCTGTGTAAGATGTGCTAAGGTGAAAGTGCTGTTCCGTACATAATACCTCCGCATTCTCTTCCCTAGCTGAGTTTAAATGTCAGCCTGGCCGCTTTCAGTGTGGAACCGGACTCTGTGCTCTGCCCGCATTCATTTGCGATGGTGAGAATGACTGTGGGGACAATTCAGACGAACTCAACTGTGGTAGGTGGTTAAACTCCTAGAAGCATAAATCTAATTTTTAACGGATTATGGATGCATTGATTTAAATCAGACATAGAGCTCGGCTCAGATTTTTTTGTTCACTCTGTTTTAGACACACATGTTTGCCTGTCGGGTCAGTTCAAGTGTACTAAGAACCAGAAATGCATCCCAGTAAACCTCAGATGCAACGGGCAAGATGACTGTGGGGACGAGGAAGATGAGAGAGACTGCCGTAAGTCACCTCGGCACATCCTGTCATGTTTTATTTGTGCTTTCAACAGGAATTATTTTGAAAAATATTCAACATAGAATTTGACAAGGTGGAAAAGCAAAGAAATGCTGATCAAACAAGAATTAATAGGTGCCAATTCAGACGGACTATCTAAGAAGTTCCATATTAAAATATAAAGACAAGTGATACATGGGTGATCTTTAAAATCTCCCTAAGGGCTATGACAAGCATCCATGACAGCCATTAATCATCACCCTTAAGAGAAACCACATTGCGGTTGGTTGTGGATTTTTCCATAAATGGATTTTTTGCGCACATCAAATAGAAGCTGGTAATTTACTTCTATCATATGTAGTAACCTAAAATGGACTCCATTATAACTAAAAGTATTTCCCCTATGAAATACAGATTGAAACTATGATAAGAAGTTGAAAATTTGGCCAAATACTCTAACAAACTCACTTGTTAAGAATTATAAATAATATTCTGTTTAAGAAATCTTAACAGGCCACTGGAAATAATGAGAAATGTATTTTTCTGTTCACTCTGCATTTCAGTCTCCTTCCAAAGATCAAAGTACATTAAGTAAAAATTAAAACAGCAAACACCCTGTACATGATGCACAAAGGGAGGCATGCGTGTACGCATGCGGACACAGCCCACACCCCCACATACACACAATCTGAAGGATTAAGCACCTGTCAACTTTCACATTTTCAACACAACTACTGTCAACATTTCTGCCTTGCTGGAGTTTTATTTCATTCCTGCAAAATTTTTATCAGTAAATAATGTGCAGTCATCCAGCAATTTGATTAAGATGGTGCATTGAAAAGAAAGGCAGTTCCAGCTAGTACTTTATGGCCAGCCATTCTAGAAGCTGATTCATTAAGCTGGCCAGGATTTGTGAAGCAGTTTACAGTCTTGAGTCAGATGTTCACCACTTCCCTCAAAAACTCAACACATCTCCTGGACACTTTGATTAAATTTTGTGCTTTTATGTCCTCATTCACTTAATGTCTTCCAATTCGGGACTTTTTCTGTTTATAAAAATGCATATGAGTAAATTCCCAAACGTTACTGAAACATTATTTTGAAAGAACTTGTACTCCCTGCTTTTTAAATGTTTTCAAATGTCTAATGAAGAGGATTTAGAATTCTAATTGTTAGCAATGTATTATTGCAGAAATGTGTTTTTCTTATTTATTTCTATCGAACACATTACAAATGCTAAAAAATTTAAAATCCCTACCTTCAGACCCTAGCTAATTAAAAAGAGCATACAATTTGTATAAACTATCTTAGACACTTTCTAATTGCTTTCTGTAAGTAAAATGTCTGTTGTCCTTCAAATCTACATATTAATAGCTGTTTTCCTCTTAAGCTGAGAACAGCTGCTCTCCTGACTATTTCCAATGTAAAACCACCAAGCATTGCATCTCCAAGCTGTGGGTTTGTGACGAGGACCCAGACTGTGCGGATGCTTCGGATGAAGCCAACTGCGGTGAGTGTTTTGTGACAAGGTGCCTGACCTGTTTGCACTCGTGTCATCAGCTGAGATAGCCACAGTGAAACATATCTGAACACAGTTCTGACGAAGCCAAACTCTTCAATGAGAAAGTTTTGTTTCTGTGTTCACAGAATTATGAAAATTTTATAGTTACCTATCATAAAGAAAGCACAGAGGAATAGAATGAAAGCAATAAATATCACATAGTATAACCCAAGACTATTTATACATGAAAGATCAAAAAATAATATTATACTAGTGATATGAAACTTCAGTGTCTACTAACAAGGAAAAACACAATTTTCATGTTATACTCAACTCTGTATTTTTTGCTTACATGTATAAGATCCTCCACTGATTCAGTGACTGTTTTTCATTTTAGACATAGTGGAAAAGTGAAAAGAAAAAAAGAGTAAAGCAAGTGCTCTGTTTTAGGAAATGACAGTGATCACTTAGGAAAGCGCTTGGTTCTGAAGCATTAATATGTTCCTTTACTTACAATGATTCTGAATTAACACTGTAGATATGAAGAATATATTCCTTTTGTTCAATGTAGTCCATCCCATAATATTTTGAAAATGTCTAGAGTGAAATGGAAATGCAGAGTAGTTCCTACGTGTAATTCATTTCATTAATGTTTGTTAAACATTAATTAACCCCCTTTGGTAGGCAAATATACAAACTTGGTGTTCTTAGAGAAGAGGAAGCAATTATTTTAATAATTGATTAGAGAAGATGATCTCTCCAACTAAATTTCTCCAAATTAAACATAAGACTTCCAATCTCCATAGTCAAGACTGTTTAAATGAATTTGCTAGATAATACATTACTCTTACTTTTGTGGGGGAACAAAGCTAACAGAATTCTTACAGTCTCTGAAATTCCATCTGTATTAAACAATATGTATAATCACTGGCAAAAATAACATGTTCTTAATTTGTTTTCTGAATACTTTATTCCAAATGAATGTGTCTTTGGAACATGTAACCATTACAACTTCTTATAGGATCATAAAAGTACCTTTTATCATTGTGAGGCATTGACCTTCACAATTAATTATGAAACCTCAAGCTGCGTTCATCACCAATTTTCCCAACACAGTTCTAGCAGACTTTAGTAGAGTCGTTCATATGATCAAGTTGTTTGCTCAGTTGTCTTTTGTATTTTTGTTTATTAAAGCAAAGAAAAATAATGACAATGTTGAATAATTCCTTGGATGGAATGTTGTTTCTATATTTCTATATTTTATCTTCCTCCATACTTGGTACAATTTACCTGTTATGGTGAATTGTATGAATAAAGAATACATAAACTATTGCTTGGCTAATTATCTTTCATTAATGGGATAGTTATAGTCACACTAGGTGAGCCTGTGAGAGGAGCTTGAACTTACTGAATAGCTTTGTACTTTCCATAACTTTTATTTTTCCAACATGACGTTGAATGCATTCAAATGAGAGGTAGAACTAATCAACATATACTTTCATTTTGCTTTAAATGGCTAACCAGCAACTTTGAATCAGGCTGCCCAAAAATGGCATTAAAATTTTTGAAAGCTGAAATAAGTGCCTATTAATGTATAAAATGTTACAACATTCAGACAAGTACAGGAACTTATATACTAAGTACCACGAGCCATTTTGTTATGATTTGTGTCTGGATTGCCTCCCAAAGCCTCATACGGTCACGGAAGAGTGAATGTTTTGGAGGGGCTTTATCTGGAGCTTGTGATTGATTCAGGGTCTAATGCTGGGATTAAGGTTGTGAGTGCTACACCTGCCCTGGGGCAGGCAGCCTGCCTACAATATTAAGGCCACAAAGAGGCTTCCTCTCCCCTTCTCTCTTGCTTTTGCTGTCTTCTACCACCGTGAACTGTTGCCCCTCTGCCAAGCCATTCTGCCTTCAAACCAGCCGATTATGGACTGAAACCTCCACAAACTGGGAGCTAAATAAACTTCTTTAAACTTGGCATTGGGTATTTTGTCTCATCAATAAAAGAAAAGTAACTAAGACATATTTCTAATAGATTAAAAAAAATTCAGCTAAGAATACCTCTTTTAAAATATTTATACCGTGCAGTTGTCCTTCTGACCTTCCTCCTCTATTTCCCTGAATGTCCTGAAGTTGTTCATGTGTATTTTATGGCCGTTTTTTTTTTTTTTTTTTTTTTTTTTGGCGGTACTGGGGATCGAACTCAGGACTCTGTGCTTACTGGGCAGGCGCTTATTCCACTGAGCTATATCCCCAGCCCCCCATGTGTATTTTAAAGTATTATTCTATAAACATACATTTTGAGTCCATAATGTTAAGTGAAATAAATCTGACACAAGTTTAAATATAGCTTTATATCTCCTATAGGAGATTCTCAAATAATAATTAAAGAACAAAACAAAAGATAGGTATTGGGAGTTGGGGAGATCTTTCTCAAGTGAGAAGGGGATAAAGGGACAAAGTGAGGGGCAAGGAAAGGAACAGAAAAAGGATTTTAAAAGTGCTAAAGAAAAAAGAGGAAATAGAGCTTTTCCACATGGGGAAGGAAAGAAACGTTGGAGGGAACAGGGAGAGAGAGGAAGGGAAGGGTACAGGAAAAAGTCTCCACAGTGAGTGTAATCTTTATGTACTGTAAACAACTGCTAATGAAGTATCTGTGTAAAGGTTTGCATGATTTTGAAAAATCATATACTGTTATATTTTTATTTTCATGTAGTATATTAGTAAGTATAAATGATTTATCCATCTAGTGCCTTACTAAGGGTTGTTTCTGCATGTTCCAGTTATTAAGCATTTATTAGCACATTAGGCACACATTTCCGACTGCCGGGAAGTTCCCCGCTAAGATGCTCTAGTTATTGTCTTGTGCAGAAGCTCATTTAAAACAGAACTGAGATCGTGGAGAAGCAGGACTCTTTTAAACCTTCCATCAGGAAATGGCTAAGTTATCCTTGGTGTGAAGCGGCTGCAATGAGCCTGAGGAGGGAACCTCTGGAATTCATGACTGTAACTATTGTAAAAACAAAAATCAAGATACTGTAATTTGGTGAGTTACGAATTTAGTAATTTTTGAAAAGATTTCCATTTTATATTGAGAATAGCATTTAATGAACAGTAGTTATGTCATTCCTGTTAGCCTGGGGTGGAAACTCATGCTGTTACTCTCTGCTATATTAACAACTCTACTAAAGTTCTTGACAGTTGTCCTGAGAAAACTGGTGGTCAATATATTTGAGGCTTTGCTTCGTGAATTCATTGTGAAGATCAGTCACAAAGAATGATAAATCATACTTTTATAATTCTGTGGCGCATTGTAATGGTGACATGTTCCAGAGACAGTTATAGGAAAGACAGTATTAGGAAAACAACTCATGGATATATTATTATTGCCGGTAATTATACATACTTCTGATGGCTGAAATTTTCTGTTATGCTCTGGAAAATATGCCATACTAAATTCTGCTGGATGGCAGTGCTCACTTACAGCATTTTGTTAGGGCATCTGTATAGTACTTTTAATTCATGTCTGCAGGATTTATATATAAGTTACAATAATTACATGTATATTTTGAGGAACAAATGTTCTGAACTTTTACAAATGCCTCTACCCTGCTATGTCACTGTCATTTTAAGTGTAGCATGTGTAGTGGGAAAAGGGGAGGTTGTCATTTAGAGGAGTGGGCTATGAGTCTCCATGACAGCAATGAAGGGGGAAGGACATTACCTGTGCATGCTCTGGACACTGCTGCTCTCTGCTGGGGGTGTGTTCTGATCCGGGTTTGTACTGTGGCTTGGGCTATGGAGGGCAGAGAGAGCCATAAAGCTTGAGCATAAGCTTCAGCGCACATCCATGTGTGCATTCCTGGTGAGCTACCTCTGGTCTTACGTTTCTGCTGATACATGAAACTCCTTGAGTCAAGCTTTCACAGGAGCACATGATTCTACAAAGCACCCAGTTCTTGGGAGGAGCTAGAATTATTTCATGTTTACCTGCCACTGACTTCTAAAGTGGTAGGCTCACTCCTAAATCTCGCTGACTGTGGCATGTCTCCATGCTACATCCAAGATGCCCTCTCTGTGAGAGAACTACGGGTCATTCTGGTCATTAGTCTTTTTATTGTTCGTGACTCTTATACCAGATGCTCCTGTTATCTCTGAAGGGCATATGTGGTCTAACTTCTAACTCAGATTCTACCTTTTAATTTTGTCTGAAAATTCTCAGTATCCAGAAATATTTTCTATGTTTGCTTTTTCTGCAAGAAACTTCTATGCCATAATGGATTGTTGAGATGCTGCTTGCCTGTTCTGCTCCTTAATCTGCCAAGTATTATTGGGATAATATCCCATAGAAAGAAGAGAAATTCATACCACACTGTTTCACTGTTTTAAAATCATTTGGTCCATATAAATTATTTGATCTCTGATGACACATATATATGCCATAATCGTTCTCTCTATAGGAAGTAGTTTTAAAATAGTAATTTAACTTCTACATTTCTAAAATTTTGAAGTACTTTTAATGTAACAAATACAGTTTACAAAACCTTGGTAATGTGTGGAAGTATTTGCTATGTATAAAGGAACATCTGTTAATTAAGGAATATTTTAATACTATTATATCACTATGTTCTATGAAAAAAATCATGACCTATCATGGCTTTCTCTCCCATATGATTCCCTTGTGAAATTCAACCTTTTCTACTTTTTTCTGTCAATGACATTAGCTTGTTTATGTGTATGTGTATGTGTATGTGTATGTGTATGTGTATGTGTATGTGTATGAGAAAAAGTATTTCTTTGGTGTTGAAAGAGTTTAACTCTCATATATATCTTAAATCAGGAGGTAGCTATATAAGAGGAATCAGGCAAATTCTTCTTTCATACAAAGGAATTAATGGATGATATGTGAATCTCTAATAATTTTAAGTGAAATAAACATATTTAGTTATTTTAGTTTTATGTATTAACTCTGTCAAAGACACATGCAGTTATTTGTTTATACTTCTTCTATAAAGTTATTTTCTCTCTTAAGAAGAGGAAATTATGAGATTCATGTTCTATTGCACGAAGGTAACAAAGAGCCCACAAAGTGGCTGGAAGAGAGACCAAATACCATAGACTCTGTATAGTCTGTGCTAAATCTCATGAAAGGAAATAGCTCTTTGTCCAGTGCCAATTTAAATTGAGTTCACAATTTGTTCGTTTTAATTAGAAAGTCATGATTATGTAGTTGATTTTTTCAATAATTTAGTTGATTTTAATCAGTAAATTAATATTCTAAAATATTTTTCTTTGAATGAGTTTCCTCTTTCTCATATGGCATTTATTTTTTTAATTTTAAAGAGAATAAAACATTAAAGAAACAATAAAAAATGATACAGAACCTCAAAACAAGATGATAGGAAATTAACAATAATTTTTTAAATTATGTGTTGTTATCTTTAAAGTAGCTGCTCAAATTACTAGATATAGGTAGGCAAAACTGATCAAACAATTAAGCATGAACTGTTCTTTTCAATAGACCAATAGGAATTAGTATAATTATCTTAGCTATCTTGTATATATATATATATATATATACAAAATTAGTTTCCTAAAATTAGTGATTCAGCAGAATATATATATATTCCCATCCTTCTTTCTTTTCTTCTCCTTTCCCCATCCCAGTTGTTTCCTTTGAGCAGTTTCTTTCTCTTTCACAGGGTCTGTTGCACCTTTGTCTCCTTTGTATGGCTCTTTTTATCCCCTAAGCAGACACACATAAGCACACTCAGTACACACGTACTAATCTATATGGTACAGGTTTGTGACAGAATTGGGAAGAACAAGTATATGCAAGTAGTAGTTATTCAGAGTACAAGGTATAGCCATGGTATCTACTAAGACCAGTATGCGATGTAGCAATTACTGCCAGTTTCCTACTAACCTGCTTGAAACACTTTCTAATTGTTATTTTTATTTTTTCTCTTTAAAATAAAAAAAAAATTGGACATATTAAAAAAGAAAAAATGTGAAAGGTAGAACTTTGAAATATCTACTTGATTTGCCCTACTTTTAAGAAAGTTGGAGCTGGGGATATAGCTCAGTGGAATAAGCGCCTGCCTAGCAAGCGCAGGGTCCTGAGTTCAATCCCCAGTAACGCAAAAAAAAAAAAAAAAAAAAAAAAAAAAACCAGAAAAAATTGTTTTTCTTTTAGTTTATAAGATTTTCTTTTATAAGATTCTATCAAAGTTTCTTTCGGAAAAGTCATTTCAATAGAGAATATTCTATAATCTGTGTTTTCATGTGTTACTTGCTTTTCCTTTAGACCATGTTTATTTGATTAAGTGGTATGTTAGTGAACATAAATAATTATAAAGATCATATTGTTTTTCTCCAGCACTTTCCAACACTTGCTAGGATTGTTCAAAAAATATAATTTTTAAATCCTTTAAAAAGTTTTGATTTGTATTTCTAATTTAAAATCAGCTTTGTAATACAGATAGTATCATATTTTACTTATGAGAAGGTTAGAAGATTTCCATCATTGTATAATGGGGACATTGTATAATTTGAAGAAGAAAACTATTTTAGAATTGTAACTGTAAAATTTATTTGCTTTGTAATCTGTTATACAGAAAAATGTTGTACCCGTGGTTATTCTTAGTCAGTCAGCCTTAATTTTATTGCTTAGGATGCAAGCGCTCTGGGCTACATTTAGAGTAAGTCAAGCTAATATGTGTTCAGTGATTGTGTGGACAATCATGGATGTGTAAAAGGACAGGAAGTAGGAATTATTTGAGATACCTGGCCCTTCTTGCCACATTGTGGATGTGAGAGAGTTGTTGCTTAATCATATTGTGATCAAAATAATAACTTTGTGCTTCTCATTGCCATTTAATCAAATATCTTGATAGCAGTGTAAAAAGACTATGCACATAAATTCTATAATAGGAGTTTTCACTTGACCTAAAGTAGAATTTATTCAATATTATTCTAGGGTTAAAGAAAGAAAGAACAGATCTTCGTAACTGGAGGTTTCTCACTCCTGTAAATCACAGTGTCTGATTTTCCTTCTCCATTCTCTCTCTTAAGACAAAGACATCCAACAGCATGCAGGTGTTCTCCTTTTGATAGAGTAGAGAATTTTGATTGATATTTAAGAAGAAGAAGGAATATAATAAAATATGATTTATTGAAGTTCATGCTATTTAAATGTTTTAAAACTACGTTTTTGATTAATAATATTTGGATGACACATATCTTACTAAGGCAACCAGATCGCCAATTCAAGTGCGCATACTTATATTAAATATAAACTAATGAAAGTTACAGAGCATTGAGTATCTGCAAAAATAGTTTCATAGGTACAGGTTGTAAATGCGAAAATAAAATTAAAAGTAAGTGTATACCTATTTAGTTTATTAAATTCACTTATTTGTTAATTGGGATGATATTTGGTATTGCTGAGTGGCAGATTGTTATGGTTGATACATTGTGTAAACTTGGGGAATCTGGAGGTTTAACTGAGTGATTCAGCAGGAAGCCAGAGCACTTACTTTGTATACATCCTGAGCCGGTGGAAAAGGAAGGCATGGAGATTGTGTGAGAGGTACACGCCCCCTGGGTGGCAGTAGGCTGTTTACAAGTAAGGGGACGAAAGAGGCTGCTTGCAACCATTCCTCCCTTTTGCTCTGGTTGTTTTTGCTGTGCTCTGCTGCCCTGAACAGTTTGCCGTCTGCCATGTGCCACTCTGCCTCTGAAACAGCCAAGTATGGACTAAAACCTCCACAAACTGTAAGCTAAATAAACCTTTCCTTTCTTCATTTTGGGTGTTGGGTATTTTGTCTCAGCAACAAGGAAAAAGTAACGGAGACACAGATCCAGTGAAAATTCCACTTCATAATTTTGAAAACTTACTTTTAAATATTATAAATTACTTAGCATAAAATTTAATTGAGTTGGTGAATGTGTAGTGCGCAAACTGTTTCACCCTCTTGAAAACATTTCTATACTTTTAACCGAAGTTGCTTTATTATAAAGTTTTATACTGGCAAAAAGGTCTCATATGACTTGGTAGTATATTTGGCTTCAGGAACTTTACTGAAGTATTTTCATTAGATTATAACTTCTAAACCAAATTTGGACTTTGTTATTATTTTACTGTTTGTAATTTTCTCCTGCGTGGGAAAAATAAAATCTAGTCAGAAAACCCAAAATACCGTTCAATTATTTTTTTATTTTAAACAGAATAATGAATTAAAAAAACATTAAAAATGATGCAGAATTTTAAAACAAGATGATAGGAAATCAATAATGGTTGCTGCATATTGTTATCTTCAAAGTAGTTGTTTAGATTACCAGATATACGCATGTAATTATGGTTTTAAAAAATTAAGCACTAACTGTTCCTTTCAATAAACCAGCAGAAATTAATAGTATAATCATCTTAGCTATCTTATGTATACATAAATATATATATTTCCCTTCATTTATCATGGTTTTGCTACATAATCAGCATGACTATGCCAATTATCAATTATACCCATATACAGTAAGGTGCTGCATATGAGTATGTATAAGTTCTTCTCCAAATTCTCATAGATTACAGGTCGCTGTGTTACTTTTTGAATATCTGTTCTAGAATTTCTGTGCATGGATGTTTGGTGGAATGAGTGCACATCCCATTTGACCATGATTACTGCTATGAGAAGGAATTCATTTGAGACAACTACCCAGTTCTTTGGGTTAATTCTTGTACTGTGTGAAACCACAAAACTGACTGAAAAAGCCAGGAATTGTGAACTGAAAACCACATTTAATTCATTATTGAGGAATCAGGGAAGTACAACAAACTACCTCCATGGTGCATACAATAGCTTAAAAACTCTATGCTTTGATAGTTGTTTCTTTTACTCAAGAATAGCTTATGCAGTTAGAAGATAATTGAGGTTACTACTACAAAATGAATATACATATATATATATATCGTACATACTCCTTCAGCATTCATCATGCTCTTTTTTGAAATGCTAGAAGTAATAATTGCATCATTGATTTTTGCATGTTTCCTAAAATTAGTATTGAGAATACACAATTTAAAAACTAATATTTCAAATGAGGAAATAAAAGGTTATGGAAAAGTTTGAACTTAATGGGACTTTCAACTCAGTGCCTCTTGTTCTTCACAGGAAACACCAATCGCTTTAAAATTTCTGGAAACTATAAATATCCTTCTTACAAAATCAGGCACTGTTAGTACAACTAGTTGCTTCTTAACATTTTACATGTGTGATTAAACTGGTCTTTGTATCTTTATGATATTCATTTCTTCCAATAATGAACACCTACTGAAAATGTTAAGCCATAGTTTTCATATTTAAGAAATTCAAAGTTGAATAAGAGGAGCAATTAATAGCTTTAAAATCTTATTAAGTGCTATGTATTATGCTAAGCACTTTTTGTGAATTATATCATTTAAATGACATAAATACAGTTGAGAAGCTATAATGATATTATTCCCATTTTGTAGGTAAAGGTATGAGGTCAGGGATTATAAATCCTTTTCTCATTGCCACATGGGTAAAAAGTTGGCAAACATGTATTTAAATACATGGAATATGACTCCAGATCCTTGCTTTTATTTATTACTATCCAAACAGCTTCCTCGACCTGCTACAGGTGAAGTCAAAGCAAAGAAATACAGTGCATATAAAAGTTGTCTCCAGTATCTAGAATGACTAAGTGCCACCAGAAAAATACAGTTAAATAGGATTTTTAACATATAAATTTTTAAACTTTTATTTAATCCTAATACATTATTTTTCATTGTTAACATTATCAATAATGTTTTAAACTAATACACTGTTTAATTTTAATTTATTAGTGTGTGAGTATAGTATATACATTCTTTACATTCTTTATGGGAGGGTGGTAATATACATAACACATCTAAATTCCTTTCCACCCATCCCTTGTGCACTTGATTGAAACTTTTTGAAAAAATAACTTTTGTAACTCATGAGGAGTGAGTGGGAATGAGTGAAAATTAAAGCATATATTGTCTGTAGGAAATCTGAAAGCAAAAATATACCAACTAAATGTCATATGCTTTCACATTTATCAGAGGACAGTTCCAAACATAGTAATAAAAATTCATATCCTGCAAGGACACACCAGTAAATATAACACAAAATGAAAATCTAGTGGCTTTCTATAAAGGTAATAATAATAAAATGTAAGTACAAAGAAAACAGTTTACTAAATTCTTGTTTGAAAAAGTTCTAGTTTGACTATGACCTATCAAAAGGCAGAGAAATTAACTGAATATCAAGGAAGCTCTAACTCGCCGTAATAAAACTTTTCATAACAAAGTAACTAGGGAGAAAGAGAGGGAATTGAACAGGACATCATTTCCTCATAAGCCACTCTGTGGGAGCCAGCGCATGTTCACATTCTATTTGAACTGTCTGATGTGTGACCCCCTTCTCACACATGTGTTGAGTCATACATGCCACAGTTTGGGGGACATTGTCCTCCTCCAGGTGAACTCTGAGAAGCAGACCATTCCCTGTTCCTTTCTTCCATCATGCAAAGATTACGTCACTTCTCTACTACGTTTTGACTCCGCAACCTAAGAGAGATGGTCTCTATTTCATATTTGTCAATTTTGTTTATGTTTCATTTCATGAATGCTCAGAAATTTCCTAGGATCTTGAAGCAGAACCTTGGAGAAGTAGAAGGTCTATGTTGAATTTACGACATAGTTGTTGTTATGGTTCATACATTGTGTCAACTTGGGGAGTCTAGAGGTTTGGCTGAGTGATTCAGCAGGAATCCAGGGTGCTTACTTTGTATACATCCTGAGCCTGTGGAAGAGGAGGGCATGGAGATTGTGTGAGAGGTACATGCCCCCTGGGTGGGGGTAGCCTGTTTACAATGTAAGGGAAGAAAAGGGGCTGCTTGCAGCCATTCCTCCTCTTTGCTGGTTGTTTTGTTGTGCTCTGCTGCCATGAACAGTTTGCCCCCTGCCGTGTGCCACTCTGCCTCAGAACCAGCCAAGTATGGACTGAAATCTCTACAAACTGTAAGCTAAATAAACCTTTCCTTCCTTCATTTTGGGTGTTAGGTATTTTGTCTCAGCAATGAGAGAAAAGTGACCAAGTCAAAATTTGGTACCAGTGGAGTGGGGTCATTGCTGTGACTATACTTGACCATGTGGTTCAAGAGCCTTTGGAAATGGCTTGTGGGAAGAGTTTGGAAAGGTTTGGAGATGTCTGGTCAGAGCTTGGAAGACCAGAAGGCTGATAGAAATCCTGCTGGTAAAGACCAGGTTCAGGAAGTTTCTGTTGGGAAGAAGGATTGCATTGGTTGTTGGACTCCAGATGATGTATGTTATGGCTTGGCAGAAAGTTTGTCTACATTTTGCTTGCATCCAGAGACTTTGCCTAAGACTGAGATTCAGGGCAGCAGTGAACTGATTAATCTGGCAAAAGAAATTTCGAGGCAGTCAAATGTTGGGTCACTGACATGTCTATTGTTGGGGGCTTTCAGCCAGATTTATACTGACAATCGAGAGCAAAGAGCCCAGCAGGATGATTTAAAATGTTGTGAGTTTGGCCAGAAAGGAGGCTCCAGTGAAAATGTGGATTGAAAAGATAAGGCTGAGGAGCACTCTATTGTTGAGAAGGAAGCCAGAGAGTGCCATGTTCCAGAATGGCGGCAGCAGGCGCACCAGGTTCCAGAATGGCAGCAGCATAGAGAATTTGGTCCTCAGCATTGGATTCAGTGTGCCCAGCGATCCAGGCACTCGACCTCTAAGGCCAAGAGAGAGGAAAGTTTGGCTACTGCTCCAGGTGGCAGCAGACCTTGGCATCATCCACGTGGCCCTGGCTTAGGTGCAAGGAAAATGCAAGAGTTCTGAGGTTAAAGAGGCTTCCACTCAGATTTCAGAAGGCTTGGAAGGCCAGGCAGTGTGCCCCGGAGAGGACAATATGTGAAGCTGTGAATGTGAAGCAAAAGTGCCCTGGAGACCTCAGAAGTTTAGAAAAGACAGGACTGTGGATCATCTAAGGAAAGCTGCAAAGAGGGAGCAAAGCGAGCCTAAGAGAGAAGCCATGTGAGCTGTAACAACCAGAAGTGCCATAGAAGTGGACTCATGCAAGCTGTTTGGTGATCACAATGTACAACATGTTTCTTCAGATGCTGGATATGGAATTACAAGACACAATGTTAGCCCTTCTGGATTTTGCACTTGCTTTGGTCCCAATGCTCTGTATCCCCCTGTTGGTGCCTTTTGGAATGGTAATGCTTATTTTGTGCCTTAAAACGTTGGAAGTGTTTAATTTTTATTTGTATGGGGGCAAAAAGTTATGGTTCTAATATAAACATGTCTTTGTATCTGGAAACTGGTTTAAGGAAATGTGTTTGATTGCCAAGTTGACAAGGGGTGGAATGTTATGGTGGATACATTGTGTCGACTTGAGGAGTCTAGAGATTTCGCTGAGTGATTCAGCAGGAAGCCAGGGTGCTTACTTTGTATACATCCTGAATCTGTGGAAGAGGAAGGCATGGAGATTGTGTGAGAGCTACACGCCCCCTGGGTGGGGGTAGCCTGTTTACAATGTAAGGGAAGAAAAGGGGCTGCTTGCAGCCATTCCTCCCTTTTGCTGGTTGTTTTGCTGTGCCCTGCTGCCATGAACAGTTTGCCCTCTGCCGTGTGCCACTCTGCCTCAGAACCAGCCAAGTATGGACTGAAACCTCCACAAACTGTAAGCTAAATAAACCTTTCCTTCCTTCATTTTGCGTGTTGGATATTTTGTGTCAGCAATGAGAGAAAAGTACCCAAGGCAGTGAACAATGAATCCAGAGAAACATTAAACATGACAATTAATACTATGTTTCCTAAAGTAGGATGAAACATGTTTGGTTGTAAATATCAGCAATCACTTATTCTGTTTTTCACAATGGCTTTAAAGAATTTTTTGTGAATTTGATACAGAAACATAAGTAAATAAATACTAATTATTCACAGAAATGCTGAGCTCTCCTTTAAACTTGATAAGATTTTTTCTTAATTATTTTGTAGGCTGTCCATTTTTGGTGTAGAAAAATCTTTCATATAATTTCAGACAAAAAGATCTATATCAAATCACCTTTTTCAAGAAATCTCTCCATTTTCACCCATTATCCCCAACCACTTTCTTGATTCCAAAACTCAAATACCTGCTTTAGAACTCTTTGTATCTGATTTCTTTTTTTTTTTAAAGAAAAAGCAACAAAAATTTCAAAACAATATAAGGATAATAGTGCTTAATAAATTGCAAATTGTTATCTTCAAACCAGCTACTCAGAATATAAGATATCAGCATTTAATCCTCTGAACAATATTATCACAAACCTATAATTTCCATGAACTAAGAGAAATCAGTAGTTTTATCATCCCAACCTTATTTCTTCAGAACAGACAAAAGCAGCCCAGACTAAGCTACGTAATCCTTCTACTGGATTGAAACCCTTGAGGGTAGAGATTGTGTTATTCATATTGAAACATGATAGTTATTGAGTAGTAAATATTTCCTGATTAATTAAATAAAATTATAGTGATTATTTAATTTCTGAATCAAGTATTTTGTGTTTCCTCATTCTATCTTTGTTTGCTTGTGGTTTTATTTTTTGAGACCGAGTCTCCCTATGTAGCCCAGGGTTGCCTTGAACTAACCACAATCCTCTACTCTCAGCCCTGATGATATTATCTTTTATAATAGAATTTTTAATGTTTTCTATATAGGTGAATCAAATTGAATTCTTTGAAAATATCAAGGTGTGTGTGTATGCAGATTATACATAGATAGTAGATACCAGGTGTATTTTTCGTAAACGAAAGTATTTCTCAAACACTAACTCTATTTAAGCAATGAATAACCATCATAGTGCTTCTTACAAAGATATTTGGATTGTGTTTTATTCAAAACTTCTCGATCTAAATAAAGAATAAAAAGTACAAGAGATCTACTGATGAAAAGAGTTGGTTCTGGTCAGTTGGTCAAGTTTGTCTCTATTAAATTTGAATGAATAAATGCTTATTAAGTAATTTAAAATATATGTGATTATTGAGAATAGAATATTTGTTCATGCTGATATCACTTACCCTTGGTATGCTTTCAAGACCGTTACAATGTTGAACAGAAAATTACTAACACTACTTTGTTGCAATCCAATGAAAAGTATAAAAGCAAGACAGCATTACTTTCTGTTTTTCCTGTAGTATGAAGCTGGTTCGTTGACCAGGGAGCTGGAGTTGTCCATATCTTTCTTTGGACGGTGCAGCTAAATCTTGGCATTATATGCTCTGCTTGTTGGCGATGAAACAGATGCAAGAAGTGAACATGCTAAAATTTTAGTTTAGAATTATTCAACCTAAAGTAATTACATGTTACTCCACTGGCCAACAGCATGCCTATCAGGGAGGAGCTCATGGTGTGGGATGGAGCGTGGGAGTGCCAAAGCTGAAATCCCGAAATGTTGCATGCTTTTCAGTTTTCACAGCTGAAATTTACAGCTCCTCTATGGATATAGAAAAATTATTCACAGACTTGTTTCCATTTTTGGGCTTAGTGCTGGGACTCAGTAATTTTGAACATTTTACTAATAGCCCAAAAGTGTTCACTAATCATGTTGAAATAACATGTGTTACCCGTAATTAAGATATGTCAAATTGATTCAGTGAGAACCACCCAGCAGATTACTAAAGCTGCAGGTATGTCCTCAGATGACTGGCATGTAGGTCATAAATTAAAGAGGGAAGACCCACTCAGTATGTGGGCGGCACCAATGAGTAGGCTTATAGCCTGTATAGAATAAAGGTAAAGAAGAAGGAAGCCTCCCGGTTTTCTTCCTCGGAAGAGCTCTGGTCTTTACCATTCCCTTTGGACGTTTGTCTCCAGGTCCTCAGGCTTCCACTAGCAGTTGTCAAACTGCTAGTGCAGACCCAATGGCTTTCCAGCACAGATTCACACCAGCTGCTAAAGTGAGCTCTAGACTTTCGACTTCTGACTGGGTCCTCAGGCTCTCCAGCTCCCAGATGCCCCCGGAATGCAAAACGCATTCTGCCTCCCCTACATTTCCTAACGATCCTTGCAGGATTGTCTTACAAATCCTTTCATTCCTTTATTCATACAGTATTGCTGTTTCTCCAGTGAACCCTAACTGATACAGCATGGAATGCATCTTTAAATTACAACTAAGGAAGGACGGGGATGTCAAGTCCGCTAAGTCCCATCTACAGATGACACATTGTTATGAAGTTCAGTGAATATTTGCTTGAAAAGGAGTTACTAGGTGTTGTCAGGTGAGCGTAGAGTTTCATCTGTCAAACCCAATCAAATCAAACAAGCAAGGGAGCGAGCAAACTAAAAGAGTTATCTCTAGATAAAATCCTCCTTCTGTATATTAACTCTATTTTCTTTTCATTCTTTCCGGTAGAAATTGTGAAACCTAATATTATCATTTATAAAATGCTGTGTTTGAAGGCTCTGAAAATAACTTCTTTCATCACCTCCCTGCAGCCAAATAATTCACTTTTCCCCATCTCTCTGCATGAGTGAGAATCCTCATTCTTTCACTCAGCTTTGCACCTCTCCCCACAAATCTTGCCAAAATCCTGCTTTCGAATGCAATGCTTTTTCTTTCTTTTTTTTTTTTTTTTGCGGTACTGGGGATCGAACTCAGGACCCTGAGCTTGCTAGGCAGGCGCTTATTCCACTGAGCTATATCCCCAGCCTGCAGTGCTTTTTCTTACATAATGTAGGGTGATCTCTCTATTCTCCAATGTTTGTGCTGCTGTTGTATTTTAATTTGTTTTTTATTAGAAGCAACTAAAACCAGTGTTCACATTGCTGATCGCAAACCAACTTGTATGGTCTCATACTCTGCCCAAGATTTTAGACATTTGTGCATACATTATGACAGACATTCAGCATCATATAGTTATATATTTGCTTATTCTTGCCTTTTAAAATGACCTAATGAAGGACCTAATAAGTATGTGTAATGAAGTTTTATAATTGTCTGATTTATTTCAGAACACTGATTCTATGTATATTTTACTCCTCATATATAATTATTTGAGGAATGAATAAAGAAAACAAATAAAAAGCAAATATTTTATTTTGTTCAACCAAATTTATGATGTTTCTCACTAAAGTCTGGGCTTTAGGACTAATTTCATTTTCAGTGTCTGCATGTATTTTTGTTTTGTTTTGTTTTCATGTAAGTACAGATTTCTCCCAAACTGTTCAATAGTATAGATTGGATTAATATAAAAAATAACTGTACTACTACTTGCTATTAGTTCATTGAAAGGAACAGTTAGTGCTTGTATAGTTTGATCAATTTTGCATGCCTATATTTGGCAATCTGAGTAACCACTTTAAAGATAACAGTATGCAATGTAGTAACCATTGTTAATTTCCTATCATCTTGTTTATAAATTTTGTATTCTTATTGTTTTTTTATTCTCTTTAAAATAGTAAAAAAATAACATTACTTGTAAGAAGGTTGAAATATTAAGAGCAGCTGACATGTTCTGTCAAATCTATATGATCACACATTAACCTTCCTCTCCAGAAAGAGATCTGAACTGTGCCACTACATGGACAAATTCATTAAAGAAGTTCAGAAGCTCTAGAGTTATTAAGAGCAAGAATCCACTTGTTATTTTAACATTTATTCATTGCATAAATTTTTCACATAACTACTATTTCTTCAATTATAAGTGGGACCAGTACTTTTAGACTTAGAAAGTTGATGAGAGGGTTAAAATAATTCCATGTATCTGAATATCTAACACATAGGAGACCATTAAAAATATCTTTCAACAGATTTTTCTTAATTCTTAGCATGGAAATAGGCTAAAGCAATCAATAACTCATTTTCTAATGGAGAGTAAAGATAAAAAGTGAGATAAGTCATTAAATCATATAAACTTTTATAACAATGAGATGAAAGTTTTCCTTGAAATTTTGTTTCTTGTCACAAGAGTGCATAACAGTGAAGTTAAAATTATCAGAGTATATAACTTCAGATAAAACACATCCAGTATAATAATTAATTTTAAGTGGAGATATGGCAAGTATGAGTTTTTAAGCCTACATTGTGTACTTTCTACAAAACTCGCCCATTTGATTCTGTATATGGACTACATTTCTAAGTTCTGTTCATTTGTACAGGTACAATTGGCACATAGTAAATTATACAGTTTTACAGTGTACAATTTGATCAGTTTCAACAGATATAAATGAAAGCCTTGACACAGCACTATAATTAAGATACTGAATATATTTCTCATGACTAGAAATTTCCCTCTCACCATTTCCTACATCCCTACCTCCCTACCTGTGTATGACACAACTTAAATTTTCATGTCCATCAATTAATGTGCACTCATACAAAGCTGGTATCTTACTGTGTATTAATCTTTTCCATCATTAAGATTAAATGCCCTTATTTTTGTATATGAGTTCAGAGGGTTCAGTCAGGTGGCTGACAAAGATGTCTCACATACACCAGCCATTAATCAGAGAGAGATGCAAGGAATTGGATCTCTCCACCTTTAAATTCCTTTAAATTTATCTGGCAGTGTCTGACATTTTGCTCCAGTGATATCCAAGTTGAATACTACAGAAACAGGCCCATATGAATGTTTCTGATCATGTGTTTCAGAAGCTTTTACAGCTGGTTTATTTGAGGAGTTTGGATAGGTTTGGAGATGCAGGCTAACCTAGAATGGTATACGCCAAGCTTGATGGATGATTCCATTTGAAGTTCTGAAAACTAGCATGTTGATAGGTATACAGATAGCAAATTCCAAGCTCATGTAGTTTCAGACAAGAAAAGAAACTGTATTGGAAACTACACTTAGGCTATATGTATTTCATTTTGGCAGAGAATTTTTCTATATGTTTTCCGAATCATAAGATTCTGTGTAGTGCTGAATTAAGAGGTGGCAGTAATTTATCGGACAGAGGAAATTTCGAAGCAGCTTAAAATTCAGCTGTGGAATAAATAATGCTGCCTGGTTTTGGCAAGATCTACAGTGAGGAACAAGAGAAAAAAGAAGAGATTTCAGATGTTTGCAGGCACCAAAAAGTAAAAGTTTACACAATGGTGGCCCAAGAGAGTAAGAATGCTGAAAGGTTAGTGTTGAAAAGAACACTAGTATTTTGTATTAGAGCAATAGAAAAGATGGTTTGAAGACATTTCAATGATTGAAAACCCCCACCATTTTCAACCCTAATTGTGGAAAAGAATAAATTACTGTAGTTTGAAAAACCTTGCTTTGAGAAGAGCATCACAGCATGCACTGCTTGTTCAAGGCTGTCTAGCATAATGTGTTCTTGGGTTCAGCCACCCAGGTAATTGCAGGCTGCCACAGCCATAACACAAGTGGGTGAAGTTATTAGTTGATCTGGCAACAGATTCTTGCATCGTAGATGTGGTACTGGTTGTGCTGGAATGAAGAATACAGGAGTCATGGATTCATGAAGGCTTTGACCAAGATTTGAAGAAAAGCCTGAGAGGCCAGAAATGTACAAAGCTGGGAGAGTAAAGATGAAGACGATTGCACCTCAGCAAGTTAGAGAACCATGAATGTCGATTTCCTGGCCAGGAAATCTATAGACATCATGCTGAGCCAGCGGCTGTGAGAGGGCACATCAGCTGTGACCTGCAGTGCTATAGTGGCAGGGCTTCCTAAGCCTTTAAAACCTCACGTTCACACATCATTCTGTGTGCTGATGAATGAGCTTCAAGATTCAATAATTCCTCTGCTTGTGTTCAGTCTTGGTTTGGTCTCATTTCTTTCTATCATTCATTCTCTTCTATTAGAATAGGGATATTTACTTTGTACCATTGTGTGTTGGAAGTAGAAAACTTCCCTTTTGATTTTTATAGGGGCTCATAACTAAGAGTTTGTCTTGAGTCTCAAAGGAGACTCTGGACTTAGATTTTAGCAATTCTGTGAGTGTTAAGACTTCAGTGACTCTTACAAATATTAAATACATTCCACATAGTAAGATCATCTAAACATTTTGGGAGGCAGAGATGGAATATTATGATTTAGTTATAAAATGGACCTCAAAAGTCTCATGTGTTTGAAGGTAGGTCCTGGTTGCAATAGGAGGGGACATGCAGGCAGGACCTGAAAGGGTTCGCCCTTGTTGCCAAGTCCTCCATTGTCTGTGTGTCCTTGGGCTGAGTACCTTTTCTCCACTATGCAGGTCTTTCACGCCATTTTTGTCTTTAAGCCAACTTACCATACACCATATCCTCTAAAACGGTGACCCTAAATAAACCTCTCCTTTAAACTGTAGACTTGATATAAATTGTCCCAGTGGTAGAAACACAGGCATAAAAGTTTCATTCTAAAATGTAGGACTAAGATAATAGTAAAGGACTAGACCAGACAAGACTGAAATTGAGCACTCAAATATTAATTTCTAAAGCTCAATATCCAGGACCTATCACCAGATGTGGTGAGAAGTGAGCTCCAGAGTGTGAGCAGTCCTACCTTGATGGCCTTGCTGGTTACAACTCATATAGCCTCTCTCCTATGCCTGCTCCTCTCAATGCCCATTACTTTCCTTAACTCGTTTTTCAAGTTTCTAGCATCTCAATCATCCTGAGGTTTTCACTGCACCTTTGCATTTACTTTCACAGCTGAAAGCCTTCCCCTTTCATGGCCATATTTTTAAGGGGAGATAGGATAAGCAGAAGTTAAAGCAATCAAATAGGGACACAGCCTGGAGAAAGTCAAGGCACAAGATGAGAGCACATCAAAACTGTGGCTGGAAGTCCATTGAAAGAAGGCAAGGCTTTGAGATAAATTCTCAATGGCTAGACTTGCATACCTCCCTAAGGGATGACTTGAAAATTGAAATTATACTGTAATTGGTATCACCCAGGCCATTAACCTATGAATCAGACACCCTGGTGGGTGATTAAAACACCTGGACCCATCCTTTCCCTAAATGTTCCATTTTTAGACTTTATAGATAAGCCATGGTTAATGATGTCAGACATATAGCCTTACTACATGCCTGGCTTCCATACTGGATCAATATTAGCTATGCAGCTATATTTTATTACTATAGATTTACTGTAGTTTGGCCTGTATTGTGCCTACATTGTGACTGCTATATAAATTACCCCTAACAAAGGGCTTTGGTGCCGTCCCACTTGGCACCCCTTATGAAGAGCTCTTATGAAGAGCTCTCCCTATTCCACAAAAACCATTTCCTACTCTTTATCACCTTTTCTTTTGGAATTAATTCTTTGATTTCAGAGGACACAAACGGAATACATCTGAAATCTAACAGGGTGGAAATTATATTTCTCTCATGTCAATATAACCAGGAAACCAGTTTTTCATATGAGACCTGATCAGAACCCTGCAGAATCCCACAGCTCATGCATTCCGCACGTCTGTAAAACCGGAACTGCATGAGTATCGTCATTACCTGCTGCCAGCTCAAGATGTAGCTGAGCCCCCTTGGATCATAGTTGCAGACCCTGTTAGTCTCTGATGGTTGGGAAGTGAACTTAGGGAAACTTGCTGTCTAAGCAAGCCAAAGTGAGAAGTGTTCTCTGGGGCTCTTTGCTGAAGGCAAGAGTTTAAATGGACATTACCTCTTTAGATCCATGAGATTGTGATTAGAGGAGTCTGGCTAACTGCTCAGATGCTGTCAAGGCATTTTACCTAGTGGCATTCATGGTTTAAGCAACTATGCTCTCTTTGAGCCCAACTTTACATGTATATTATTTTTGGTCAGGCCACAAAATTTTCAAATTATTCAGCTTTGCTTTTTTCCTGATTCTCTCTGCAGATATAGCTAAAATTGGTCAAGATAAATGCTACAGCCTATATGCATTACATGAAATTTCCTCCACAAGACCAGTTAGTTTGCCAACCTTAATTTCACCCTTCCATAAACTTTTAAGACGTAGGAACAAAAAAGGACAATTTCTTTTTTTTTTTTTTTTTGCCAAAATGTAATACTTCTTGTCTCTAGTTCATTTTCCAGTATAGTCCTCATTCCCTCTGTAACCTCATGAAGCTGATCTTCGCTACTTGCATTCCTTTCAGAATTGTGGTCTTCTGAGCTCCCACGAAGTGCTCCTTAGGCTCTCTCTGATAAGGGCTCTCTAACCTCCATTTCTAAACCTTTCCACATTGCCCCTGAAAACTGATTCTAAAGCCTTTCTAGACCTCATTGTCATTTATGGTCAAAGAAAGGATCCCACTTCTCTGATACAAGTTTTCTGCTTCAGTGCTTGTCTTGTCCCTGGGCATAAGACCCACCAATGGCTACTTAAATGAGGAGTGGCTCATTTTGGTTCTAGGTTTTAAAAAGTTTTAGAGAGTTCTAGGTTTTTTCTATGCGTAGCTGCCTGTCTGCAACTCACAAACAACATGGTGGAAGGGCCCAGTGAAAACCACTTACTCATGAGAGTCAGGATACAGGACGGGTAAAAGGAAAATGTGGGAACTAAAAGAAACCAGTCCAGGTCACTCCTCTAGTGACCACCTCCTTCAACTGGTCTGAGTTCAAGGTTTCCAGGGTAGAATCGTTTTCCAAAGTCCCCACTTTTCAACACATGAGACTTCTCAGGGAATGCTTTAGGTTGAAACCGTACCATGAGATATGGCTCTGTTTTCTGTTTCACTAGTTTAACTATGTTGAGACTTATCAATATTGGTAATTATGTAAAATAATTATTTCTAAATATTGCTCAATATAATTGTGCCATATGGATGTACACACTATTGTCTCACCAATATGTGATCATTTTAGTTGATTCAAATTTTATTATGTTGCAGATTAATCTTTTATGACCTCTTTTATATTAGTGTTTGTATGGACACAGGCCTTCTTCATGACTAAAGGCTGGATTAAATTTTAATTGTTTTTAACTTTTAAAGAAAATACTCTGCACATTTTCAAAGCTGTACCAGTTCCACATTTAAACTGTTTAAATTTCTTCTATATTTTTGCCCATAGTTGTCTCTTCAACTATTTTTCACTTCTAATATCTATGTAATAATACGTCATTATCAAACTATATTGTGTGTGTGTATGTGTGTGTCTGTGTGTGTGTGTGTGGCGTAAAGATTGGAGCTGGGGCCTTATTCCTGCTAAGCAAATGCTCCACCATTGAGACATATCCCTAATCATCATAACAATTTGCATTTCATTTCATTAGTGAATAATGATGCTAAACATTATTTGACGTACTTGTTTGCTATCTGTAGGCCTCCTTAGGTGGAGAAGTTTTGCAAATGGTATGCCAATTTTTTAATTGATTAAATTGTTTTTTTAAACTGAGCATTGAACTTTTTAAATATTTTGAGTCCACATTCTTTTTCAGATAAGTGTTTTAGGCTTAACTTGAGATATTTGTTGAGCTTGACTGCTGTAGAATTTGAAGTCATGGTAAAACTTTCTTCTTTTCTAAACAATATAACTACTCCTTTCTATAATTTAATATCTACTAAGTGCTTTAGCAGTGTTTCAGACATTTTAAATGCAGATAGACAAACATATATCTTTTAGTCTGTTCTAACTGCTTTTTTTACTTCACTCTTTATTTTAAAGAGAAAAATATAAAAATAACAATAAAATGAAGTTTTAAAACAGGTTAGTAGGAGAGTTACAATAATTAATACATTCCATAATGTTGTCTTTGTAGTAGTTATTCAGAGTACAAGATATAGGCATGATATCTTGTCCAAACAATATTAACACAAAACTTTCTTTTCAATGAACAAATAGAAACTAGCTGTATCACCATCTTAACTATCTTGTGTATAAATATATATTTTTCTTTTTCCCTTTCTTCTTTTCCCCTTCCCCACATCAAAATTTATCTTTTTTTTGAACAGTTTCTTCCTAATAATAGGAAGAATTCCACAATATTTATTGTACAGTTTGGAACATTTTTCCTCATTGTTTACTCACTAGTGAGAGAATACAATGTTCACACATAAGAGTCTGATTTATCTCACTTATGAGTATGGTCTCAAGTTTCATCAGTTTACCTATAAAAGTCTCAAAGTTTGCCCTTCTTTATGGCTGAGTAGCACTCCATTATATAAAATGGACATTTTTTTTATCCATTTCTAGTTTGATGGGAATTTGGGCTGTTTCCAGTTTTTAGCTAGTACAAATTGTGCTGCTATAAACATGGGTGCACATTTATTGCTGTGATACAATATTTTTAATTCTTCTAAGAAGAAACCTGAAAAGGGAATAGCTGGATCAAATGGGACCTCTTATCCTAGTTTTTTGAGGGGTCTCCACACTGATTTCCACAGTGGTTGCACCAATCTACACTCCCACCAACAACGGAGAAGCGTTCTTTTTTCGCACAATCCCACCAGCATTTGTTTTCGGTTGATTTCTTGATGGTAGCCATTCTTTCTGGAGTGAGATGGAATCTCAGTGTTATTTTAATTTGCATTTCTCAAATAATCAATCATGCTGAAAATTTTGTTCATGTATTTGTCATTTTTATTTGTTTTATCTGAGAAGTGTTTATTCATCTCAGACTTCCATTTTAGATTGGGTCTTTGAGTTTGAGGGTGTCTGACTTTTCTCAGTTCTTTATATGTTCTAGATATATGTCTGAGGTACAATTGCTATAAAATTTTCCCACTCTTTAGGTTGTCTTTTTGCTCTGTTTGTGATTTCTTTTTTTGTGCAAAAGCATTTTATTGAGGTGAGATCCCATTTGTTGACGCTCTGTACTATTTTCCTTGCAGTCTGGGTTTTGTTCATGAAGTCTCCACCTACGTCTTTGAAGTTTCTACTAATTTTCTTTTCCAGTAAATTTAGTGTTTCTATTTTAACATTTAGGTATTTAATCAATTTTGACTTTAGTGCATGGTGATACATGTGGGTCCAGTTTTAGTCTTTGGCATGTGGAGAGCCAGTTTCCCAGCACTATTTGTTAAAGGGACTGTCTTTCTTTCAGTGAACATATTTTGCTCCTTTGTCAAAGGTAAGGTGGCTGAGTGTGTTTGTTTGCACCTGCATCTTTTGTTCTGTTCTACTGGTCCTCAGGCCTGTTTCTTTTTGGCAATATCACACCGATTTTATCACAGTAGCTGTGTAATATAATATCAGGTCTGGGATTATGATGCCCCCTGACTTGCCTGAGTTGGCCAGAATTGCTTTTGCTATTCTGGGTCTCTTCTGTTTCCAAATCAATTTCAGGAATGTTTTCCCTAGATCTGTGAGGTGTGTTAATTGTATTTTGGTTAGGATTGCCTTAAATCTGTGTAGCAGGTTTGGGAGTATGGCCATTTTCACTGTTGGTGCTTCATATCCAAGAGTGAGGGATACCTTTCCATTCTGTGATACCCTCTTCGATCTCCTCTTGTAGGGTACTATAATTTTCACTGTACAGATCTTTTGCATCCTTTGTTAGGTCATCTCAATAGATGAAAAAAAAAGCATTTGATGAAGTCCAACACCATTCATGATGAAAAACCTACAAGAAATAGGAATAGATGGTCTTTACCCTAATCTTGCTTCACTCTTTCCTTTTGCAATATATAGGTTTTTTAGAATTGCACTGTGTAGCTTCTAAACAATTAGGGACATTCTAGATATTTATGTATAAATTAGTTCTACTCATGCTCATAGTATGCATTTTGCACAACTTGAAATATGTTGAGACATTCTTTTTGCCCACAATGTAGTCTTCCTTGGTAATGCCTCTACGTGTATTTGAAAACAAAGTATTCTGCCATTTCGGGGTGGCAGATTTTGTGCATTGTAGTGATATCAAATTAGGTATTTATGCTGCTTAAGTCTTCTGATTGTTTATGTTTATTCTAATAATGATAAATGGGGTATAAATATCTGACTTTATTATTCATTTTTCTGTTACTCTGATAGTCTAAAAGTCTTTGTTTCATGTCTTTTGACATTTTGTTATTTGTACATACAATTTTACAATTATGATTCCTTTGATGAAGTGACCTATTTATCATCAGGAAATGAAATGGTTTGTACATTATCTTTTCTTTTTGCTATGAAATCTATGTTTTCTGATACTTTTGTGGCCTTTCTAGTTTTCTTTCAGTTATTATTAACATGAAATATGTGTGTCCTATGACTATGCATACGAGAGTAGGTACTCAGAAATTTCCCTGTGAATAGCAGAACTGTGAAATAACTGAACCAGGTCCTCTCTTGAAATACCACATTCAGTTATGAGCTCAAGTAGGTCTGCATTTTGTACCTCTTTGACTTTCACAAAAGGCTAGCTTATAATGGGATATTTCAATATCTAGATTTAGCTATGCCAGGAGTATAGTAAGAGTGGTGGTCCTCTACTCTTAGTGACGAGTTAAGTGTATAAGAACCCTTAGGCTTTATGGCCAATCAATAGCACAGATGAGAAGACCTGAACTTATAAACTCTATAATGAAGATACAGTCTACTGTAATATTTTTACTCTTAATGCAGCTACTCCCTTAATCTTTCAAAGACAGTAATGTAAGAGATAAGGCTTAGTGGGGTGCAAATTTCTCAAGTAATATTACATAGGCAAGAGTTCTCTTTCTGTTTAGGACTCAGACAAGGCTATAAGAAAGAAAGCAGAGCAGCTATGGTGAGAAATGGAAACATTTCTATTTCATGATAAAAATCTACCCCTTCCACATAAATACACTGCCTGACCCAGGATGTATTTTTCTTATACAGTTCCCTATTGTGTGCAATCAGCTTCCTGCAAATATTGATTGTTCATGAGGTTTAAGACAATTATATCAAAACAACAAAATCAATATTCTTTCTTCTTATAACGAGCAGCCCTGGGCCATAAATTTTATTGTTGTATTAGAAAAGAAGGCTTGAGGTAAATATTAGTTTTAGTCATTCTTAGAGTAAAAAGAGGAAGTTTCCAAGTTCTGTGTAAGTAGTCATGTATTTCTACAGTTGGGGGTGGTAGTGCAGGGTCAGGCACATATTAAAGAAATGTGAGAGAAAGTATGACTTTTTCTTGAGGGAATTAGAAAAAGCTACCACTAGATTTGTAATCAATTAGGAATGGTGTTTCCTTTCTATTGATAATAGACATCATTATCTCAAATGTTCTGAAAAGGAATAACTTAATTTTGAACCAAGATTTCATGCTAAGGTGGAGAAGACAGTTTGCTTAACGTGGAACAAACATTTTGAAATGACACCACCACTGGAATGGTTACTGGAATGCAAATATCTTCCAAGTGAATACAAATTATGCTAAGGTGCACTGTCTTTCTTTAAAAATGTTTTTTAATAGTACTTGCATATAATTTTAAAATGAATATCTTCTTATTTAGATGTTTTCATTTTGGGTTAAATAAAATACCTTAGATCCTTCAGCTATGTGTCAGTCAGAGCAACTTAAAGTTGTTCAACCAGTGCCTCCCTAGGTACAGCTTGTGATTTTTGCAAGCAAGCACAGGGGTTCTAAGTAACAAATTTCCTTTTGTGAACCTCAGTTTAGATCTGTTTCTGAGAGGATTTTCTGCAAAACAAATATTATTAAACATTGACAGAGAAAGGAAAACCAATGTTAGTATATGGAGAGTACATAAGATATGAAAGACTTTATTATTTTTTTCCTTAAGTTTCAAAATATAATGCTGAGGCTGTCAATCTAGTATTTTAGGTTCAGTATGGCAGAAATGTGCCCACGCGTGACTCTGTGTGTGCGCGTGTGTGTGCGCGCGCGCGTGTGTGTAACCTTGTTGTATTTGCCTTAATTTGAAGCTAAAACAGTGACAACAACCTACTATCGTTATATTTTCTGCCAATATCATCTTTAGAGCTTCTTTCCCAAACATTTGTGCCGAAAAATCTTTCAGTTTGTACAATATTTTTAAAAAACCTCACATTTTCTAAGACTCTGGGAAGTGCGTACACTTGGCTGGGCTGTGTGATGAAAGACATGTTTTCAATACCTGGAATATTCTGCTACCATTCTATGTCATGCAGTTGCTTCATAAATCCTGCAAGACATGGTTAACTAAGTTGACACCAAGAAAAAGCGATGAGGTAGCTCCGCAACGGTCACACAGAGTGTGACAGAATGTAAATGTGGCAAATAATTTGATGATATGTTTTATGGTCATGTAATAACAAGTGTGTTTGGGTTTCTTTGCCTTTGAATATGTTAGATATAAAACCTTATGAGGATTAAAATTTTATTTTAAAATGATTTACATCGTGTTTGACACCTAGAGTGTGTTCTTCAAGCAAAATATACTTTCTTTGGTATTCCTACTTTCATCTTCTTTGTCAGCCCATGTAGGAGTAACCAAAGAAAAGGTTTTGTGTTTAGATATTTTAAATATAGAAAATTCTGAGCTCACTTACAATCTGGTCACCAATACAATAAGGATTATAATGTTAATGATTTATTTGTTTAAATAGCAAATGTTTTCTCTGTGTGAGAAACAGAAAGAGTAAGTAATGATCAAAGTGTCTAGTAGATATTGTAATGTAGGAAGCAAATGTTCAAGCTGGAAGTGGAACCAAGTAACAGTGTGTCAGAAGAAAGGAGAATACAAGGAACATAAACAGAAACAAAGCTTTTGTACATAAGGAGGATATAAGAGGGTGCAGGGACAGAGAGAACTGAGAGGAAAAGAGAATTAAGATATCTTACATACAGGTACGAATTCTCTACAACGAGTGTGATCTCTATATCTACCTAAAATGTGCCAATAAATTGATTCTAAAAAACCAAAACTACAGGCCCATGAGAGGAGGCCAGACAGACACAAATAATAACAATGCTTTAAAAAAGAATCCGTGTGAATGAAAGCACTTGGGTACAAATGTGATTACTTTGATGGTAAGAAATGATAACACAACTTAGGACAAAGAATTGTGCAGTGATGAAATTGTGGAGAAATTTTTAGGACCAATTTTTTTTGGTGAAATTTGTGAAGAAAATCCTCATTGGTAAACATTTCTTGAGACGTCAGCACAAACCTTTGTAGAGCAAACTACTGAGGCACTTTTGGTGTCTGCTGTTCCTTCATGAAGTCTTCTGACCCTGGTGCTATGGGGATGGGTTGTCCTGGAGAAGAGCTTTAGCCCAAGACTTTGCTCCAAGGAAGATGATGGCTTGGTTATTGAAGTAATCAGGGTGACTACCAGACAGTAACAGAGATTGTTAAGTCCCAGAGTTGTGTTTCTTCATCATTTCAATTGGGAATGTACCATACTCTCATTCCTTTTAAATGAATGCAAGGAATTTTTTACTGACCATTATCAAAAGAAAGAACAGCATATGGTTACTGAAAGTTACGATAATGAAGTTTAACTGAGATCTTAAAGTATGCCAGGCACTTGCTTATATTCCTGGAGAAAAATTTAAATTAGATATTGATATTATCAATGTAGATGTTACTGTTATTCTCTTTTACTACCTAAGGAAATTGAGAGCTACAAAGATCGTAAGGGCAATGTATAAACTATTACTTGATTAAACAGATATTTGAAAAAATCTGCCCAGCCTCAGTGAAAAGCATTGCTGAAAAGAAGCGTCAGAAACCCTGTGACTAATCATAGTTCTGTCATGAGCGGTGTGAGTTGGGCCAGTAACATCAGTTTCCTGGGCCTGTTATTACTGCTTAAACTTAAAAGCTTAGATAGGATTAATTATGAAGGGTTTTTCCTTGTATGTACGAACTTAATTACCTGAAAATCACAAGAATCTGATCAGATTTCATATAATAATGGCAATGGAGACATTATTTTTTCATTTACAATCTGAAGTGTTTAAATTGTCTTTATCTTCTCTTACCATCCAAATTAGTTGTAATATTTAAGAGGACAAATTATATCATACAGTGATATATAGTTGAATGAGTATATAGTTCAGAAATATTTCAGTTTAATTTTTATTTAAATAATGAATTCAAGAAAATATTTTCTTTTCTACACGTACTCTTGGACCAAATTGTTTTTTTTTTTTTTTTTTTTTGCGGTACTGGGGATTGAACTCAGGACCCTGCGCTTGCTAGGCAGGAACTTATTCCACTGAGCTATATCCCCAGCCCCTCTTGGACAAAATTGATTTCTTTATTATGTCAAAAAGGATTTCATCAAAACAAAAGGCAAACTTGTGTAAGTCTCTGGTAGAACAAAAATTAGTTCCTTGATCTTGAATTAGACAGTCAATTATTTAAGTTTGGGAAATAAGAAATGTATACCAGAAGGGATGGTACTAGAAAATGGCAAATTTAGGAAGATGTGTCAGGTTAAGTAACCTTCATCTGATAGGCTAGAGAAATACTTCAGATGAGAATTATTTAAGATTTGAGATTTTTTTCAGATTTTGGAATATTTGTATGCACATTGTAGTATAGGTTAGGGGTACAACCCAAGTCTAAACAAAAAAATTCACTTACCTTTCAGGTACAACTTGTACAAGTAGCTTGAAGGTAATTTTATGGAATATTTTAGTTTATCTTTGCATTGATTATGATCCATTATCATATGAAGTCCGCTCAGTAAGTTTTTACTTGTGACATCATGCTAATACTCAGAAATTTTCAGAATTTAGAGCATTTTTATTTATCCTTTTGGGTTGGTGGTAAGCAGCTGATACGTGGTAAATGAATTGGGCACACTGTCTTAGGGAAGTAACAGCAATATTCATTTTATGGATTCTTCTGTCCTCCCTCTCTGCTTAGTTACTCTTCTAGTAATAGGTCCCACCAATCCTGTAACAGTGCTTTTCACCAGCTTTCACTGCGGACATTAACGTAATGATTCATGGAGATGTATTATGAGACACAGCACACATTTAAAATCCCAATGCTTTTGTTTATTTTAGACCTTCTAGATTATCCTATGAGGAGCAATCTGTTCCTTCACTGTTTGTAGCGATGCATTTAAAGGCTAAAGGGATGCCTGAGTGGCTAAATGAATGGAAACTTTATCATGATGTATATTGCCCATTGAGATACTTTGCTTTCTGCATGTGTTTAATAGTTGTATTAAAATAAATTTTATTGGCACCTTTATTTGAGTTCTCATATAAAATGCAGTTCAAGCACTGGCTTTTTGCATTTCTTTTATAGCCTGCTGTCTCGCTGATGAATATGAGTCTACAGAAGGTATAGCATTATTACAGAAAGTAAGCAGACTTATTAAAAGGTGAATAAAGACATCTAACAAGGAAGTGCACTATTAGGGATTTTAAAGACGTTTGGGAGTAAAGCCAAGTGAACATTAATGTACATGAAGCAGAATCCTAAAAGAAAAAGAAATCAATACCTTGCTGACTAGGCAGCCAATGAGGCAATAAGATAAAGGCTAACATGACCATTTATGGATAAGTAGCACCTTGTTGAACAGGGAGTCAAGTAAGGGTCACGTTTTGTGCTGATTGATCAAAGTGGTGGAGACAGTAGAGACAGAGACACACAAAACAGAGAAGTGCATATGCTGTAAATGAGCCACCTTATGTGCTTCAGTGTAAAACATGCCAGATTATGAATAAAGACAGTTCGCAACTACCAAGCTTTGTCACTGAAAGCTTTGAATTGGTGTCCGTATTTATCTGAGAGTATAAAATGTGCTCAGTACAACAACATCATTTTCCTCTCTGATGTAGACGTGCTGTAGGTTTGGATTTTATGCAGATATACTTGTTTTCTTGAATTATCTTTGGCACAAGTTTGATATTCATGCAATTGTATCATCTAAGAGTTCATAAAATGGAAATGCTACTGTAAAATGATAAAAGAGAAACAACCGATTTGTATGCTTTACAGAATGGTTTACAGTGCAGATAGTGGAGTTAGGTGGTATGGTCCAAACTCCCAGCCCCACAGGTGTGAGCTTGGAAAACCTAATTTATGTTAACATGAGCTCTGGTGTAATTTGTGCTTCTGCTCTTCAGTACATTTTCCTAACTGAATTACTGGGAGAACTACATGAGTAGTTTACAGTAGTAAGACTTAGCCTTGAAACTAACATACAGAAAACACAAAACAGTTTTCTAAAATTTAAAATATAAACTGGAATATGAAAATACTAATATCAGTTCCAAAAGACTACCACAAATGGTATTTACTTATGTACCTTTTATCTCACACAGTTTTTCTGTATTGATTACAATGAACTCAAATATGGCAATACTGTGATTAAATAGGATCCAAATTGACACGCTAGATCTATTTTTAAATTTACTTTTCAAGTACTGTAGTTTGAACCCAAGGATTTCTCACTGAATTTCTTTTCCCTTTTTTATTTTTTTATTTTGAGACACAAATTGCTAATGTTTAAATTGTTCAATTTTGGCTCAAATTTATGATTCCTCCTGCCTCAATCTGTGCACAGTGTCCTAATTACTGACACGTCGTACCCTGCCTAGCTCTTTCGTTATTTTTAGTCAATAAAACTAGTCAGTAAGTGTAGTCAATAAATCAGATTATTGAGTTCAAGTCAGTGCTTTTTATCAAACCTGTATTTTATTTTACATGCATTGTAGTCTCCCAAATATTATTTTTGCCGTGCTACCACCTACTGCATGCTTTATCAGTGTATACCACCTTGACAATTTTGTAATCATGAGCAGGAAAACAGAACGTGATAACGATTCAGAATATGTGGCCCAAAGAATGAACCATGGCAGGTCCAAAATTGGGTCTTCTATGCTGTTATAATCATTTGATAATCCCTCAAGTGTCCACTTTTCTTACACTACTATATATATATATATATATATATATATATACACACACACACACACACAATACATCAGACTCATATTTCATATATACATATATATTCATATATAAAAATTCCATATGTATATGGAATTCACTGTAAGAAAAAGGAAGTTTATACACAAAGTGCTTTTTCAGAGTAGGAGACACAGCAGAGTATGTTTTGTGCAAGCAAAGCTTTGCCCTATCTGTCCACTGGATGCTCTCCCAGCCTCTCCCCGACCTCTGCCCAGCCTCTCCCTGACCTCTCCCCAACCCTCTCCCTCTGCTCTCCTGGAGTTTGCTTGCTTTTTCCACTCAGTCACCCAAGAACATTTTTATTCCCTTAGATTTTACCTCTGTTTAATCCTTGAAAATATTTCTTCTGGTTGGGGTTGTTTTCCCCCAAATAATGACTCACTCTCATGACTGAACTTCAAGCTTGCTTTCTTAATATATTGTCTTTAGAGTATTCTGTTTCTAATTCTCCCTCCAAAGCACATTTCCCAGCCTCTTATTTATTTATCCCTGTAGGTCTTCTTACCTTCCAGTAAACTTTAAAAGGAAATCTTGCTGTTCTTCCAGTCCCACTCAGCCATTATCTTGTAAGCTTAATGGGAACAGGGATTTATGTCTCTTTCAGAGTTCAGAGAAGTACACAGTGCATTAACACAAATACATTGAGGAACTGATTGCAGAAATATCCAGCTGAGTTTTCCCAAAATTGGGCAAGAGGAAGAATGATGTTTGGAAGATAATTCCAGAAACCTCCAATAAAGCATCACACAAGTAAATCGAGAACTAGAGAATCAAGGAATGTACATTATTGAGAAGACAGTCACAGGGATAGAGCTAACCTACCTAGAAACTTTGAGAGATAGTGTTAAGTGTTTGCAACTAATTAAGAAGGGAGAGGCAGAGAGGAGGGCATTAATTCTATGAACAGCACTTCCAAATTGTGCTCAGGCAGGGCCACATGTGGGCATGTTAGAAGGTCTTAGCATGGATAGGTGTGGAGATGGGTCACTGCCACAGTATGCATCACGTTCATATGCCAAAAGGCTTCATTGCTTGTTGGATCAAGACCCTACATTTGAGGAATCTCAAACAGCTCAAGGTTTTATTACAAACTCCCAATTCATTTTATTACAACTTTTATTACAACTCTCAACTCTATTTATTACTCATTTCATTACGAATCCCAACACAGATTTCATGCTACACTTTGTATTCACCTAAAATCAGATTTCAAAATGCGTGATATTAATTTCTCTTCTTAGTCTGTGTTCGCTGTACGTAATGTTCACATTCCCTGTGCAGAGCTGGTGTGTGTACACAGCTCATCCTCATTCCTGTTTGTGGCCTCTTCCTTCCCCTCCCTTGCTGCTCCTCAGCACTTGATCCTCTTCCTCTTGGAGAAAGATCTCCCTACTTTCCACTACCTCTTATTTTACTCTTATTTATAATTGTGTTTCTCATGTGAGAGAAACCATGTGATTTTTGTTTGTGTGTCTGATTTCTTTCATTTTGCAGCATGGTCTCAAGGTAGAAAAATTTTTCTACAAACTCATTTATGATTAAATTAATTTAAAAGAAAAACATATTGACAAAAGGGAATCCCAAAGACTGTAAAAATGTAAGGAGTGATTACCCCGATGGTGTAAGGGATGAAAGGCTACCTTCGCGTGCATCTGTTCAGATGTGTTAGAGTCTAAGAATCCCAAGGGAGGTCCCCGTTATCTAACAGACCTGTTCACTTCTTTCAATAACTTATTTACACCCTATCATTTTCATTCTTAAAACATAGAATCTGTGTTATTATTCTGACTTGGTGTAGTCTGTTGACTTGTCATGAAAATGAGATTAGCCTAGGGATATTTTATTAGGTAGTAGAAAATGAGAACGGCAACCACCTTCTTACTAAATCATGACTATTTTTACATTGCCAGTCCCCTAGACAAATAAGTGATGTTTTTCTAAGCATGATAAGCCAATAAATTACAGCTTCTTTGAGATATTTTGGAGTTATAGGAAAGAAAATATAACAAACCAAACTGTCCTCTAGATGCATATGAAATGCCCTTATCTATAAAGGAAAACAAAATTAAGAGATGAAAATTTTATAACTTTTCGAGGAAAATTTTGAAATAATGTAAAAAAGGTAAAAAAAAATATGTCGTACAAAACTAGCCATACTGTGAAGCTAAAACTACCTGCATTTTAGTGGAATACTGCAGGAATTTATGCAAAAAATACATATATTTCAATTAGAAAAATTGCAAATATCAAGATTCTGAAAAATTGAAAGCACATTCAATAAGTTATATAAGTGTCTGTGTGTGTGTGTGTGTGTGTGTGTGTGTGTGTCTTGGCTTCATGAATTTAAGTCAAATTTAAACATTAGAGAAGAGAAATAAGTAATTTGGCAGTTTAACAGTCAAAGAACTATATTAACAATTTGTATTTAATATTGTTAGTGAATTCATCCTGCACTTTCCAATACATATTTGATAGCTAAGTGTTATGGTTGATACATTGTGTCAACTTGGGGAGTCTAGAGATTTGGCTGAGTGATTCAGCAGGAAGCCAAGGTGTTTACTTTGTACACATCCTGAGCCTGTAAAAGAGGAAGGCATGGAGATTGTGTGAGAGCTACATGCCCATTGGGTTGGAGTAGCCTGTTTACAATGTAAGGGAGAAAAAGAGGCTGCTGGCTGCCATTTCTCCCTTTTTCTAGTTGTTTTTGCTGTGCTCTGCTGCCATGAAGGTTTGCCCTCTGCCATGTGCCACTCTGCCTCTGAACCAGCCAAGTATGGACTGAAACCTCCACAAACTGTAAGCTAAATAAACTTCTCCTTCCTTCACTTTGGGCGTTGGGTATTTTGTCTCAGCAAAGAGAGAAAACCAAGAAACTAAGTAATTTAGATCCGTTGTTTAGGAGAGGTTTCTAAAAACCTTACTCCAGTGTCTCTTCTCCCAAGCAATACAACCTACACATACAGCATTTTTAGACCGAAATGAGTCCAGCAGCAGACTAATAGAGATGTGACAAAAGGATTTTCTTCAGTTTAAAAAATTATCCACCTCATTTTTAAATGAGCACATGGTTTTAGTATGAAATGCAAACATAGGATTACCTAAATAAATGTCTTTATTCTTATGAAAATCTGTCTTACACTATATTCCCTATGTGGGTACGCATGTTGAACTCAATGTGTACACGACTCCAGACATCATTAACTATACTTTTTGCTCGCCTACATAAGTGGTATCTACATATAAAGAGGATGTGCCTGTCTAGTCTTTCTTGTTTTGGTACTGGGACTTGAACTCAGGACCTTGCGCTTGCCAAGTAGGCTCTTGCTCCACTCAGCTATGCCCTCAGCCCTATGTCTTTTTAGTTGGTCTTAAGAGACAAGTAATATTATGTCTGCTTGGCTTTTGTCTACTAGTGTGTATCTCATTTCCTGTTTGTGGATAAATGACAATTTTTTCATTTGTCTATATCATGCTCTTTCTTCACCTCACACCTTGCTTTTATGGTCCCAGGGAAAGGTTTACTAAACGGCATATACCTGGTAAAATAAGTTAGTCTGCATTACTTTTAAAAGGCAGTTTGACTCTTTATTTAATACTTATTAATCTAATTACAGGAACTTCAAACATGGAGATAGTTTTAAAAAACATCTTATGCTAGGGAGACTTCCATAGATGTTGAGTAGAAAGTATATTTTCTTTGCTAAGAAACTAACCAATACATTGGATTGCACACAAAAAAAACCTTAGTGCCTGTGGGAAGAGCATAGGAATGTATGCCAAGATAAGAAGTAACACAAAGACGACCAAAGACAAACCTGTGGGCTCTTTGTCTAATAAATGATTTCTTAAAATAAATATCTGCATGCTTACCTGTAGAAGAGAGAATTTTTTTCAAATATGATTACATTTCTTCTTTAAATTGAGGAAGATAAACAGATAAAGCATGAAATGCTGAACTATATATAATTCTTGAATATATATCTACAAAAGGAATCTAATACAGTCATAGAAATGGCATTGATGGAAATCTTTAATAACTTATGACATCATTTCTGTATCATTACAGTGAAATATGTAGTATGAAATTTGTATTTGTATTTACTTTCATAATCTACAAAATATAATATACCTTACTTCTCTGTTAGGTGGCTTTGGGTTATTTCTACTTTTCTTGTCTTCAATTTCCTCAAACAGTACATGTTACTTATGGAATGAAAACAAGTACTAGTTTCCAGAGGGTAGAAGAATGTTTCAAGGCAAGAAAATTTTACGAGCTTGATGAGTAGGGCTGTGCAGACTCTAAATTAAAGCGCATTTTTCTTTAAAACACCCTAGAGATTTTCTGTCTACATTTTCAGATGAGCATTAGCTGTCTTCTTTGACTCTCAAGTTTGCTGCGTGAACTGCAGTAAGTCATCGATAGGAGCTCTTTGCTCCTGAAATGAACAGGACACATCACAAGTTGCAGGGAAAGTATTTATTCACTTAAAAGCAGGGAGGTAATAAATGTAAAGGGGCCGAATCCGTCGGCCGAATATACAACACAGCATATTCAACATCGCTTTTCTCCCCCTTGCAATTGATTAGCTGGGAGATGAAGCTGGCCTCCAAATAGACTTCTTTCAATTGACAACTACTATTTAACAGATAACTATTCCTGCTATTTAATCGTTACTGGTTACTGCTTATAAGCCTTCACTTTAATGATATATATTTCAATTTTAAAAAGATAAGGAGACTGACATAGCAAAAAGATGGTCACCTCAGCGTACACAATAGTCAGATTCTGGACTATCCTTCAAATCAAGTTCTGCCTTTGACATTTCAGATCTTTGCTCTCTACTTGGCTGCATCCCGTCCAATCAAATTTGAAGCAGGGTATCAGAAAATACGAAGTTAACTCAGCCAATGCTGGGTGCTTCACATTGAGAGACAGATAAACTAGACCATTGCAATCAATTGTCTATTTTAAATATTTTGACAGTCACCTTTTAATTGCTTCAAATTGTGTTTACTTCCATTTTTTAAAATAGAATAAATATTTGTTTTAAAGAGCAAAGGAAGCATTTATTTTATTTCTGTCTGAGAACGCTGACAGAGCATAAGTGGAATTGTCAGGATTGTTCTCCCTTCACCAAGGCTGTAAGGGAGACTGAAGGCTGTCTCTGCTTCTGTTTTATGGATATTTAGTTTCTTTTCATTTCTGCTTTAGCAATGCACATTTGCTTGTGTAATATCGTCTCACAGAGTATTTGTCAAAATCATAGGCTAAGAAGAGCTTGATGAGTAGAACTGCCAGGGTTTACCAGATGACACAGAGTACGGTAGCAAAAGACAAGAATATACCTGTCAGCCTCCCACACGCACCACTTCACAATCATAAAGTTACAGCACAAATTTGTGTGAGAAAAAGACCGCAAATTCTTGTCATGTGCGATAGATGGCATTACGAGGTGCAATGTGACGCTTTCTAAAACTGCAGGAGGTGAATTTGAAAAATTTCCTCTGAAAATTACATTTCATTGAGATGCAATTTTAAAAATGCTATTAGCGGAGCTTCTGCAGTGATAGCTTATTATAGATTCACCTCTCTATAAAGAAAATATGCCGTTGGTAATTTGTTTTACTTTGTAATCCTTTCTCTTCTCCACCTGAAAGAATAATGTAAGACTTGAAGAAAATATAAAAAATTCCAAACAAAACAGGAGTATCTGAATCCTTCTGGGACAGGACGTAGCAGGAATTATTTTCCTTCACTGGCAGTGCATCCACATGTTCCTCCCACTCTCCCTTGAAAGACAGACAGTGAATTTGTATGTATTGAGGGCTCTGAATGATGAGAAGTAACATGAAATTAATTTTCACATCCACCAAACACTTTGTAATGTAGGGAATCTACAGTTTTCCAGATAATCAATATCACTAGAGGTATAAAAGCATATGTGATGTAGAGAATGTGCTCAAAAAAGAAGACTGTCCCGTAGGCTCTGGAAACCAGGGTTTGTAAATCACTTTTAAATAGAGTCACTTTTAAATAGAGTCTGATTCTGAGGCTTCTTGTGTAAGGATTTTCATTACTCAGGTCATTCAAATCCAATGAAAAAGTGTGGGAATTATGTACATATGCACATACAGATAACAGCATTATTATCAGGAGTCTACAGTACTTTTAAACAGTGAACATAATATGGTATTTGAATTAGTCAAATACTGGTAGTACTTGTCTGTAGGTGACAGAAATTCAACACAAACTAGTGGGCACATAGAAACTTTCAGTCGTGCTTCCCAATAAAATAAAGTTGATCCAGGCACAATCTGGATTCAAATATTCACAGTCAGTGATTGGAGTCCAGTTGTCTTTTTCTGCACTGATAATCTCTGTCAGTTTCTTCTCTAACATTTACTTTCCACGTGGTTTTAAAAATGATCCATGGCTACTTGAGGTTATAAGATTTATAATCTCACAAGGAGAAAAAACTGTTCTCTTAATTGTGCAGAGAACTAACCTAAAATTGCTTTAATTGTCCTGAGTAGGTTATTGATGGAGACTCCTAAGTGCCTATCCCAGTAACCATTTTTCATTTTCTCCTTAGAAGCAGAACCCCACACTTTAGTTTAACATATTGCTATTCCGAGTGCATCCTCATGCTCTCCAGCTCTCTCTACAGTTCGATGTCATCACAGAGTAAGTTCTGACTGTCATGATGTACGCAGAAATGTTATGGGCAACTAAGAAGAGTATTTATGAGCAGCAGGGAAGCGCTGTCTCAGCATAAAAGGACTTCTTTCTTTCTTTGCCATTTTCTGCTTCATTTTGGATTAAAACGGTTATGTCTCAAGTTGTGGACTGGGAGGTGACTGAAAACCATGGTAAACTAGTGAGGTAAAATAGTCTGAGGACATCCTGGGTCCTGTGTTCGTCCCTGTGACAGCAGAGGCAGGGACACAGGATCAGCAGCTTCAGCATGTGTAACAGGGCAGTTTCGAAAGCAAGGCAAAAACTAAAGCTGGTGCACATTAATGATATATATTCACTGTGTGGATGCCACCAGCCCAGAAAGTGTCGGAAGACACCAACAGCTCAACAAAACGAGGAAAATCATATGTTCCTATCACTTCTATCATCAGTCTGAGAAATTCATAACCAGGCAAGGAGGAGAAAAAGAACATATGGAAAACACGTACAGGTAATCATTTCCATGCCATCTGAACAGAGACATCAGGACGCATATTGGATGAGAGATCAGAATCATACAGGGTTGATTTAAGGGAAAAAAGTGATATTTATATGTAACAAGGTAAAGCTTTGATAGTTCGCAGATGGTTTTCCTGCCCCAAGAAGACAAGATCTTCCATGATAGAAAATATGACAGATCTCACTCTGTCCTTGGGAGATTGTCCGTCATTTATAATCTGGAACTCAAGGGGGGAAAGAAGGAGGCACAGAGGTGGAAACTCAATGCCATCGTTCTGCCCTTTCTTTTTGCCTCAGACTTGCTGTAGCTATAAATTTACCTTATTTTGTAACTAAAGATGTAGCACAGTATTATCTATATCTAAAGGTTCTTCCTGGCCTAGAAGAAAGAGAGGTGCAACGACAAAAGAACATTAGAAAAGGCAGCAGCATTTCTGCTTCTTCCAACATTGTATACGTGTTGGAAGGTTGAGACCCTCTTTTGCCCAGTTTTGCTCCAAAGTGATTGTATGCACTGCAATTTGCAGGAAAAACCAAATGAGCTCTACAATGGCAAGGTGCAAACGTTCAAAGCTAAGTAAAACATACGGCCAAATTGACAAGCGACATTTTGTTTTAATAAATAAGACATAAATTAATAGTGGAATAGTATTTAATCGAAAGTTAGGCAAACATAAATTCATTGAAATATGTTTGTGGAATTGTTAATATATTAAAAATTACATAGACACACAACAGGTTTTTTTTACATATTCATTAAAGAATTGATGGTTATGCCAATAACATTTATTTCGACCTTTGCCACAGAGCTAACAAGAAAGTAGTGTGTTTTATATGAAAAGTTAGTAGAGTATATCTTCTAACTGTTAAACATAAAGGGAACATTTTAGTTACATACATTTATTGAGGATGTTGTTATTTGAAAACTGTGATAATAAAAACACGAAAGCGTTCTTTAATTCACATGTTAACATGAAACTTCTGGCATCGCTGAAGGTGAAATTTAGACACTATTGATTATGCTGCATATTCTGAACTACATATGCTGTATTCAGAATACCCAGGAAGTACTAGATTGTTCAAGGGATAATTTAAATTTCCAACGTATATTTTTAGGGAACTGAGAGGTAACTGAACCTGTGTATTGTAGGCTAACAGTGAGAAGGATAAGATAGATATGCTCTACATCTTATGGAACTCAGTCTCATTAATACATAAATTGTCACACTTGAAATAGAAAGTTACTGAACACAATCAGACACAGTACAAATAAGAGACCTTCATATACCAATCCAATCTTTCATGGTAAAATAATACAGTTGGGAGGAATAGAAAAAAATCATTAGTTTTGACAATTAGGATATTTTAAACGTTCTTAATAACTGCTCAGGAATTAGCAAAAAATCATCTATGATTTCATATTGTATATTGCATAAGACACTCAAAATAAGCACTTGTACTATGCAAATATCCTTTTATTATAATTTAATTTCTGAAAGCTCAGAAAATTTCAATGGTATTCTCAATGCTGTACAGCTGGAAAATGGTAAAGTAGCATCTTGACGCCAAGCATTCTAACCCCAGCTGTTCTGTACTTTCATTAATTAGGCTACATGAAAAAACCTTGAGAACATCTGCTGATTTATAAAATTGATAAACATAAATAACAGAATAGTTCCGCTTTACTTTATAAAATAGAAGGGAAGGTTTTAAGCTCAAGACACAGACATGCTATGTGAATACAAACATAGTAGGTATATATATCTAGCACAGTAGGTATATATATATATATATATGTGTACATATGTATATATATACTTCTGTGTAGATATGTATGTACTCATATACATATTCATAGATATGCTTACTATTGCATTAGTTTGATTAATATAAAGTCTTCAATTGTGAGCTCTTAATTTTTTAAAAGAATAATTTTCTTTCATACTACTTTACCATGGTTAAAATATGTGAATGGATGGGAACTACATAACAATATGACTTAATGTAATTTTATGGGAATTCTCATAATCAGATTATATCAGTAAAACAAAATGAAGTAATTTGGGGAATTTGAGGAATGGATAAGAAGTTGTACTATTTCTATACAGTGGTATATTACTCAGCTGTAAAGAAAGATAAACTCAAGGCTTTTATAGGTAAATGGATATGACTACAGACCATACATGTAAGTGAAATAAATCAGACTCAGCTGTGTAAACATAGTATTGGCTCCCTAGTGTAAGAACATGAAAAAGTAAATAAAATCCAAAAGGTAAAATAGACATTGTGAAAGGGAAAATAACTGCTCAAAAGGAAAGAACAACTGGGATGAGGGAAAGGAGAAAAGAAAGAAGGGAGGAAAAAATATATGTATGCACAAGATAACTACTAATTTCTATTGGTTTATTGAAAGGAACAGTTAATGCTTAAATTTTTAAAGTTTTTGACCAGTTTTGCCTACTTATATCTGGTAATCTGAGCAACTACTTCGAAGACAACAATATGCAGTGTAATGAAAATAGTTGAACTCTTATCTTGCTTTTTGAAATTCTGTATCATTTCTAGTGTTATTTTTATTATCTTTTATTCTCTTTAAAATAAAAATAAATATAAATAAATAAATAAACGAAATGAACTATACAGCCCTTAGATGTTCAGTCGGATGAGTTTCCTCAGCAATATACACATGTAAAAAGCACCTGGAGTAAGATACACAACCTTGCCCCCTCCCGGAAAGCTAACTGCGGTGCCTTTCAGTCACTTCCCCAGCGCTGTCCTTCACCGTTGCTCCTTTTCCTCTCGCCATGTGTAAGAGTTTGCTTATAGTTAGATATCATACACTTCATACTTTAGTTTTCCTGTGCTGTAGTTTTTTCTACTTGCTTAAGTGGCTAAAATATTTCCTCTCTGTTAAGCACTTGGTTTCTTTATACTCATGCAGTTTTCAATCGTATGGTACATTTCGGTTTGGATTACTTTCACAGTTGGTTATTGTAATGAATGATCTATTATCAACTTTGTAGAAATACGACACTACTTTCTTTTTCTTGAACGAACACATATCTGTAAAATTGATAAGCCATATAGCACAGTCATGTTTAACTTTACAGAGACCAGCACTAGGGAGTTGAGGTCTTCTATGGTCTCACAAAAAATTGGAATGGCATTTTTGATTTGAATAATACCAAAAAAAAAAAAAATTGAGTAATACCACTCAGGTATTGAGTGGTGTCTCATCATAGTTTTGTTTCCATTATTATAATAAGTAAAGATTTTGAGAACCTTTATTTGCTACTCAAAGATGTTGTACTATGAAGTATCTACTCAGTTATTTTTTTTCTTTTTTCTTGCCTATGTGGGTGTAAGAGCTGTAAGAATTGTTGAGTATTTTGGATAAAAATGCTATTGCAGATGTGCATGCTACTAATCTCTATTTTCTTTATTTTTTCTTTTTGAGACAAGTTCTCACTATGCAGTTCAGGCTGGCCTTGAGCTCAATTTGTAACCAAGCCTGGCCTTGAACTCACAACAATCCTCCTGCCTCAACTTCCCCAGTGCTGGGATTACAGGCATGCGCCACCACGCCCAGTTTTCTATTTTCCTACTATTACTGGTCTACTCATTTTCTTTGTATTATTCAGCTTTCCTACCGTGGAGACACAGTGTCTGAAAACTGGAATTATAGGAAGAAAGGCTTAATTTAGCTTATTGTTTCCATAGATTCAGTACATAGTCAGCAAGCTGCAAGGCAGAAAGTTCACAGCAGAAATGTATGAGGGAACAGAGTGGCCTAAGTCATGGTGACTGGGAAGCATAACAGGAACAGTGCAGACAGCAAGAGAAACTAATAATCAGGAGCCGTACATAGTACCCAAGCTCATGTTTCAGTGGTACACACAGACCCAAACAAGAGTGGGTGACACATCCAACCCAATCTGCAAGGTATTAATCCAATGAAGTTGACATTTTAACAGTAATGCTCACATTCCACCTGTTGTCATTATCACACACAAAGACATCATGTTCAACCATACTTAATCTCCAAATAAAGAAAAGAGCTAACTCACAGTTCTGCCTGGCACAATATACACCTCCCACATGGGTCCAGGAACACAATAACCCGTTTATCAAAGTACTGTGTTGAGTAGATGAGGTGATAGTGGACATGTTTTCTCATTTCTGATTTTAGGGGAATGCTCTTAGTTTTCCTGCATTCATATGTTGCTGGCTATTGCTCAGCATAAATAGCTTCTGTTATATTCAGGCATGGACTTTCTATTCCTGTTTCCTTCAGTTTTAAATCATGAGGCCTGTTAGATTTTGTTGAAAGGCTATTCTTTATGCATTCATATGATCATGTTTGCCTTGGTTATTTTTATATGACATATTATGTTTGTTGACTTATTGAAGTTGAACCATCCTTGTGTCTCTGGGATGAAACCTACTTGATTACAATATATCATCTTCTTGATAAAGTGCTGCATTCTATTTGCTAATATTTTGTTGATGATTTTTGCATTTATGTTCATTAAGGAGATTTGTCTACAATTGGATTTTTTAGGTGGGTTTCTGTGTGGTTTGGGGATCAAAATGAAACTGACTTCCATAAATGAATTTGAGAGCACACCATCCCTTTCAATTCATTTGAAAATCTTGAGCAATATTGATGATATAACAACTTTTGCATTGAAGTGAGTCTTTTCTAGCTTTCTCTTGCTGAATCTAGCTAAGGACGTTTCTATTTTATTTTGTTGAAAAACTAGCACTTTGATTCACCAATTTTTTACAGTTTTTTATTCTCAATTTTTTACAGTTTTTTTATTCCCAATTTCTTATTCTTGATTTCCATGCTCATCTTTATAATTTCCCTCGATTTCAGTTTGCGGTGGTTCTTCATTGTTTTTCAAGTATCAAAATTTCTCATAAGTTGATTTATTTTGGCTTGTTCAGTTTTCTTAATGTGAGTATTGGCTGCAATGTATTTTCCTCTTAGAATTGCTTATTTTCTGTCCCAGAACTTGTGTTGAGTTACACAGTTATTGTCATTAACTTTCAGAATTTTTATTTAATTTCATCTTTGATTTATTCTGGAACCTATTAGTTGTTGAAATTGTTAATTGTTGTACATTGTTAATTTTCCAGGATCTTTTGACTTTTCTGAAGTTTCATCTGTTGCTGATTTCTACTTTCATTGCACAGTGGTTTGATAATATGTTTAGGGTAATTTCAGTTCTTTTGCTCAAGCTAGTTTGGTGCACAAGCATATGATGTAGTTTGAAAACAGCACCATCTGCTACTGAAAAGAATGTATAGTCTGCTTTAGAGGGGAAGAATACTCCATATGTATCTATTAAAAGCATATATTGAGGGGATAAACTGTGACATTTACTTATTTGCTTTTTGTTTAATTGATCTGCTTGTGAAACTGAGGTGTTAAAATCCCATACTATGATTGTGTTAGTATATAATTGATTTTTTAATTTCAGTAATTTTTAATTTTATGAAGATAGGTGCCTCAGTATTTGGTGCATATATGTTTGTCAGTGTGAAATCTTGTTGTATTTTTCCTTAACTAGTATGTAGTGACCTTCTTTGTCTCTTCTAGTCAGCTGTACTATGAAGTTTACTATATCTAACACGAGAATTGCTACCCATGCTTGTTTTCAGGATCCTGGTGCATGAAATGTTGTTTTCCATCCTTTAATTTTAATCTATAATATCTTTTTGGATTAGCTGAAGATGTTTTGTTTTGTTCTGTGTTTTTTTTTGTTGTTGTTGTTTTTGTTTATTTGTACCTGAAATTGAACTCAGGACCTTGTGTTTTCCAGTCAGCACTGTGCCACTCAGCTACATGCCCAGCCCAACATGAGTTTCTTAAATGCAAAAAACTGTTAGATTTTGATTTTTGATCCAGCCCACCAATCTGTGTTCAGAGTAGCCAGGAAGCAAAGCAGGGGAACAGTATCAGAAAGCAAGGAACTAGGGTTATATACATTAAGTACCCAAGGCTATACCTCCATGACCCACCCAGATGTGCCCAGGTATACTCTACTAATCTGCTAGGTGTATCTTATTTTCCAGTGAAGTTGACAACAGGCTTAATGGTTGAAGTATATTACAGAATAAAGCATTTATTTTTGATGGAGTCTAACTTACCATTTTTCTTTCTTACAATTTTTCTTCAACATTTTTGAAGTATGTTCAAATGCTTACAATTCAAGGTTTCGTACATATTTTCTTCTGTTTCAAAACATTAATATCATGTTTATAGTTTCAGGTTAACTTTATGTGCATATTAAAATAAGTTTAAAATGTAGTATTATTTACATTAATAATCATTTATTTTGCCAATTTCTTTAAAAAAGATTTTTCGCAGTTAAACTGGTCCAGGGGGCCCCTTTGTTGAAAATTGCTTAATCATAGATAAGTTTATATTTCATTTTTGAATACTGTATCATTACTTTAGTTTTATAATCCTTTAAATCTGCTATGTTTACATATAATCTCTAGCTTTATGTTTCATAACGTTATTATTCTATATCCTTTGCTTTCCCATATAATTTTTGAATAGTCATATTTATATCTTGAAAAATAACTTGTGTGAGTTTTAATAGGTATTGTGTTAAGGCTACCAGTTAATTTACAGAAAATGAATATTTTAATAGTGGTTCATATTTTAAAAGTCTGCTTTATTAAGGTATAATTTACATATTAAAAAGTACACATGTTAATTATCTGTTTGATAGCTTTTGATAAATATATATACTGTGGGCTCACCATCTTAATCAAGATGTGAAATATTTGTGCTTTTCCAGAATAGTCCCATGTTCCCTTACCATGCCCTGTAATCCCTGACTTGATTTCTCTTATGGTATATCAGTTTTTACCTATTCCAAAACACCATATAAACAGAATAATACATGATATAATATTCTATATAGTTTCTTGTGTTGGTTTCTTTATATCTGTTATTGAGATCTGTGACCTAAGGACAGAGTGTCTGTGTTTCTGGGGCATTATTCATTTACTTTCAGCAATAATTTGGATTTTAATTATGAAAAACTTTCATAAATCCTCTAGACTTTTTCCTAGCATTGTTTTATTGATGTGACCTAAAGTGTTTTGTTTTACTTGTGTTTATTTCCAATATGTAGAAATATAAGTAAATTTCTAAATAGACCTTTTATCCCACGGGCCTTCTAAACTTAATACTTCCAGTACTATGTAAATTCCTTTAAGTTAAAACAGAAACATAAATTTCTCTGCTAGTCTCATTTGACAAGTATTTCCACAGTTCCTGATCTAAGAGACAAGACTGTCACCAGAGTTTTTAATCTCTTTTCAAACATATCTTACATATACAGATACTAACACTGTTGCAGTTCATAGCATAAAATTGTCTACTTTGAAGAATCCTCACTCTGCCTTCCCAGGAGGATAAAATTTGTACAAACATCATAAATTAATAGGAAAACATCCAAAAATGCATGCTTCAAATATATAATTTGTTTCTCTGTATTTGTAGTATTAAAAAGGTGATAATATATTTTTGCAATTCTATTTAACCCTATGAACATTTTATATTAATTACTCTGGAACAGTATTACATGGTGGAAATGTATGTTCTGCTTTTCATTCAGGTTTTGGAGGGCTAGCAAATTGAAATCTTTGCTGCTCACTAGAATCACCAGTCTAGGTTTAATAAATACTGATATCTGCTCCATCTTGAGAGAGTGATTCAGTTCATGTGGAGTATAATAAGGGAAAGGATGTTTTTGATTTTCCCAGATATTTTTAAGTGTAGACAATTTCGAAACTTACACTTTAGACCTTATTCATATACATTCTCATACTGTATATATATATATGGAGAGAGAGAGAGAAACATAAACATCATGCTACATATACATATGTCAATCATCAAGGGAGATTTTAAACGTAGTACAAAGCACCATAGTTTTTATTTGTGACTTTTATGTGTAACATCAAAAGTTAAATAATTTGGAAAGAAAATTTATATACTTTATATCAAGCAATTAATCTTCCCCCAGTATTATTTCTGCCAAGAGAAAATTTTTCGAGCTTGATCTTCTAAGAAATACATGTAGAGCTTTTCTGGTACAAATAATGATACTATGTCAATATACAAAAAATGGTGGAAAATAATTACTTTAAAAAAAATGTACGTGATTGTAAATTGAGTGGCTAATCTTTTCCAATCAGGGAAGATTCTTCTTCTCAGGTCACTGTCCTAATAGTAGATCAAATTATTTATTATCTGATTTAATCTGAACTTACATTCTTGTACCCTAAATTTTTAACACATTATTGAAAATTCTATAAAACATATGATAAAAATTAAATAAAATTAATATTTACACATAGAGCAATCTTTTTTACAATTGAAAGTTTTTAAAATACCTAATTTACTGTGAAATTCCACATTTTTATTAGTCATTATTCAGAACTCAAGCACTGTAACATTTAGTTCATTAAGATTTGAAAAATGGTACTTTAGAACTTCTGCAGATCTTAAGCTAATATTTAAATGTAAAGCATTATGAAACAGTGAAAGGGGATACAATGTAGAATCACACTCCACACCATGACACAAGCTAGTTTATGAATAATTATTAGAAAGATAAAGGAGATACTACATATATATATATATATATATATATATATATACATATATATAACATATTTATATATATGTTGAAGTGCACTTGAAATATCTCTTGAGAGCTTCTGTAATAACAGCTGGATATAATTTTCTCTTTGCCATTTAACACAATTTAAAATCTTTTCACAGTTAGAGAAATTATTTAAACTCCTCTAATACTTATTTTCTTCTTTGATTTGCATAAGTATAACAGTACTTCCTGAGGATATTGTGGGGATTGAATGTGATCATGTTATGGAAATGCTTAACTAAGAGCTGGGCTAAATCCTCCACAGATGGTTATTATTAATTTCCACAACTGTGGTTAAATTAGTTTTGCTTTCATTGCATCTGAATTTTACAAAATGCATTTGAAATGTAAATTACAACTACCTGAAAAAAATTCACTTTCTTTTAATTAATTTATTTTACTACTCTGAAATTTGAAGCATTTCACTGCCCATCTTTAATATGATATGATCTGAGTACATTAAAGAGATGTGTAAAATTTTACACAGCCATTTGTAATTTCATTGCTCTATGTTACTAATTTAATAACAGTTGTGTCTTCACTGCTTTGCTCTTCAATGTCATTTGGGGACCAAGGTCAATATCGTCACCAGCCACCTTGTTAGAAATCTTGATGTACTAAATTCCAATAATCATTATAACAGAATTCCCAAGTGAGTTATAGGAATGTACATGAAAATTTAAGAAGCACTTCTTTAGACTGTACAGTTTGCATTTTCTGAAATGAAGACTTACATGATTAAGCTTTAAATCAACTTTCACATTCTAATTCTAGCTTGTATGGACATATACTGATTTCTTGCACAGCACACTGGAGAGTAAAGACACATATTTGAAAGTATTGACTTTGCTGTTTAATGGTAGTGAAAATTTATCAAATTCCTAAACTTTGAAGCGTTTCTGTTCTATTGACTGCAAATTAATCATCCAGTTAATACTTTTGGTCATATCCCGTGGTATTGTCTAGACCATGGGTGATCTACCTGTGACTTGCTTGGGTTGAACTGAGGGAAGAGAATTTTTCTTAGGCTACATTTAGAATATGTTGAATGCAAAAATTAACTATTAAGGAACCATATGCTTTTCCAGTATTACCAAAGTTGTATATGTGACTTTAAAAATACCATGCGCAAAAATGATTGATACATTTTTGTGTTTCCTATGGTGTTAGCAGGGTTACTGACATGCTGTGCTCTTCCTCTGGTTCTTTCTAAGCTTTTGTTATTTTGAAAAAGAATTGACAGGAAAGAACATAGCAAATTGTTTTGCATTTATGAAAGTTATTAAAGGTAGGATTAAAGATATAAAAGAAATATGCTTTGCAGAGTGCAGTGTGGGCTGGTAAAAAGGTTCACGGCAGCCAGGAAGGTAATGATCACTGCCTTTTATAGCCCCCATTCTGACTTGGTTGTTTTATCAAAAGCCTGCTGATTTTGTGCCAGAAGAAATGAAGGTATCACTTTCAGATTGGTCCAAGGTGTAAAGTTTTGTAGCTATCTGCACATGTCCTAGATCTCCCTGATTGACAGGCCACTCTCCCTTACCCAGCCTCTCTGTCATGCCCTAAACTCCTGCATCACCATGGCCCCTGAAAATTTATTTTAACTTATTAAATTTAAGAAGTAACAAACAGCCATGTTTAATAATTAAAGCAGAAAATGTACATGTCTAATGAAAATAAATGCCTGTCTCCACAGCCAGAACATTCACAGTGGTTTAAGGCACTATTAGATAAGTGCTGCACTTTATTACCATGTCACAAATAGAAGAACAGTCTGGTATACAAGGGTTGCCACGACGCCTTATAGGACAGAAAGAGAAGGTAGAGGCACCCGTGCAATGCACCTTCTCATTGACAGCTTTCTGTCGTTGCTTACATAGTTCCTGAACACTGTGTGCTCAGGTCATGAGAAACATTGCTAAAAATTACATATTAATGTTAGAAATTTACAATCTTGTGTGGCCACGTTACTAGCTGTCTGAGGCAGCTTATGTTACATAGGATGTGGGTTGGACCTGCCTTGTTTAAAAGCTCATGCTCAATAGAACATTATTAATCTCAATCTCTGTCTAGGTGTAAGGCACTTTTACAGCTTCACCATCCATATTTGAAAAATTTGAAATCTGAAATGCCCCAAACTCCAAAACTTTTTGAAAGCCAAACTGACACTACAACTAAAATGTTCTATGCCTGACCTCATGTGACAGGTCTCTCCTAAAATGCAGAATACCAAAAATATTAAGGAAAATTATCCCTAAGTTATGTCTTTAATGTGTATATGTGACATACTTTTATTTTGAATTTACACTTTGGTCCAGTTCTACTGATACCTCATATATGTCTCATTTTTAGAAAAATGTTACTCAGCTTGCATTCTCTATGAGTTTTAGGTGTGGCTAATGACAAATGTTTAAAAAGGATAGCTAAATTGAAGAAGATTATGAATGATAGATACTTGTAAAAAACACAATGGAAATCTCAGAGGTTGACTATTAACAGCAGAAATAGAATGGGCTAGAGAGGGAGTGTCCTTAAAAGAAGATGGTTTGGGATAAATTTGCTTTTTTCTGAGTGAATTATGTTGGCTTCCCTTGAGTGATCTCCTGAAGAGTTTTATGATGAAACTTTCATGCAAATACAACCAATAACAACACAAAACAAAAAAGATGAATTATCGTATACTAATTTTCATCTTTTTTCCTATATATTTTTTTCAGTCATTGATTGCTTTAAATTAATAGGAAGTGTCATGTTTGGTGGAAGGATATTGTGAGGCGTGTCCATGTGGAAGTCATTGGTGCAAACTCAAACTCTTTCCATTACAGATAAAAAGACATGTGGGCCTCATGAATTCCAGTGTAAAAACAGCAACTGTATTCCAGATCACTGGCGATGTGATAGCCAGAATGACTGCAGCGATAATTCTGACGAAGAAAATTGTAGTAAGTAACTCGTGCCGAATAACCCTGCGGTCCTGTCAGGGCAGCAATTTTTATTTCAGTTAAGGTAAAATGTGAACTTATCTATCCCACAGCTCACAATATTACTATATATATATATATATATATATATATATATATATATATATATTCACATTTGGGCAAAGATATTCAGACTAAATTGACCTAAATCTTAAAAGGTAGAATTACTGAAATGCTTAGCCTTAGAGTGATTTTCTTCCAGTTCTCAGAATTGGTATGAATGTATCATAAGGTTTAATGCAACCCATTAGTACACAGTGGAGTTCCTTTCTGCAAGTTCATACAATGAGCTGAATGATGTGGAGATGGGACAAAACGTCTCATTCTATAATAGACAGTACTCATTTCACTGCAGTCTCAAAACCTTTTACCCTGGAAATTCACCCAAGAGTATCTTTCCGTGAATTATCACTTATTTCTCGGCAGAAGTGAGCATCATATGTATTTAAGGTGTTTTTCTCTAAAAATAGAATAACACTTTTATTACGATATTTCTTTTGTATTTTTGTACTATTTCTAAAATTAAATATCCAACAGTTTTATTTTATAAAACATATGACACTCTGTAAAATTTTGATAAGGTCTCTATCTTTTTAAATTAGTTTCTGAGTATATTTCTTTCTTTCCTTTGTACTTTGCCTGGATTTCCACCCAGTGCTGGGCACATGCTACACAAGTCTGTGACTACTGAACAGATATCCCCTCATTATTTCTGATTATATTTCTTATCAGTGCTTTTATATATTGCTGTGTGAACAAATAAAACAGTACATTTAAAATGAGAGGATAATGAGTCAGTCTGTTAAATATTTCTATTTTGCTACCTCCAAAAAAGGATTTGAAGCAAATTAATAACAATAATGTCTCCTTTTACATATGTTCTATTGTTAAGAAAGCATTCAACATCAGGAGGAAGAAAACTGAATAAGAATATGTTCTACTAAGACACACAATTAGTAGAGAAAAAGCCTTTAAAAAATCACATGGACATTTAAAAGACAAAATAGGATTTAAGGTTCTCAATATCTTTCAAAATTTAATCTGACATGTTTGTGAAACAAATAGATCAAGAATCAGGGCTGTGTATCTTTTTCCTTACTGAATTCTCTGAATATAGGAACCTTTTTAACCCTTCACAGAACTAACTCCCAACTACTCACAGTCCCAGAAAGGTAGAAAAGAACATTGTGGGGAGTTTAGAATGCCTTAGATTCCTTTAGTTAGCATTTTAAAAAATTTATATACCATATTATCTATTCCGCCTAGGGATTACAATAGAAGTTTGATGGGAAAAAATATTGATGAGATAGGGTGGCATATATAGAAACATAAATGCACAAAAGAAAAGAATCATGTACAGTAGATACTTTGTTTCTCTGTACATCAGGCAAAATATAGTTTGGCATGTTTTGAGGTTGATTACAACGTAGATACCTGAAGTTAAATACTTTAGGACTGAATGATATTGAGAGTACGCGAGGGTGAATGAGAAGGAAATTTGAGGGAGTTAAGTGTGAAGGACCTTCACTCAAGGGAGCAGGTTAAAATGTGTAAGAAATTAGGTTCCTGGTGTAATAAGAAAAGAAGAAGGACGAGGGTGCAAAGTCGCATGCACTGAGTCTGCAGGGGTTTTCTAAGTGCCTGAGTATCGTTGTGCTGGCATTGTAGCATCAACCTTTGGCCCAAGAAGGCAAAACATAGAAAACCGAGTCTCACTTGTCACTGTGGAAATAATAATGACTCATTGCAGCCATACAGTCCTGAAGAAGAAGCAAAGGATGTAGCTGCGATATCAAGCACTACAATAAAAATACCCAATTATATGTGGTTCTCTTCTGGTTTCTGTTCAGTCTGAGCTTTTGCCTAAAACAAGTAATACTGAGGAAATCACATAGGAAATCTGAATGAGCAAGAACAAATTATAGTGGTGACAGGGAAGAATAAAAAGCGTGCACAGAATAAGCATATTAATAGGTTCATATGTAAGGCAAGTTTAACAGTTGGTTTAAGAAAATACCAAAGTATATTGATTTGGTAAACCTATAGAATATATAAGAGACAGAATCAAAAGATGTAAATAACTGAGAAGCTTTCCAAATTTTGATATTTGAAGATGCTATGCTACATGCCTGAAAGAAGCTGACACTGCAGATGACATTGTTCTGTATAGACAACACCTGTCAAGGATGAATAGATCAATTAATTAGCAATAAACTCAGCATGGCAGTGCACACCTGTAATCCTGGCACCTGGAGGACGAAGTAGGAGGATCACAAGTGTGAGCCAGGGTTAGACAATTTAGCAATAGGGTGAGAACTAGTCTCAAAATAAATTCTAAAAATAGGGATAAGAACATAGTTCAGGGTTAAGGCCCTTGTTTCAATCCTAGTACCACAAAAAAAGACATTAGTAGTACAAAACAGAGAAATACAAAAGACAGTGTTAAAAAACATTATTACTATAATAACAGACATCAAGATATTTCTTTATTTTTATCTGTTGAAGTTATTGTCAATCTATACTTTTGTAAAAATACATGTATAAGTACTAATAATTGTAATGTCTGTTAACTAGTGCTCTCTCCCCTGAATAAGAATATTCTTGTGTGTGACATATCTGTAAACATAGTTAATTTATACAGAAAACAAGAAGGGGTCATGTCTCATCATGCAAGATAGGACGCTGAACAAGAGTTTATGTTCTGAGGTCAAGCTAGTTACTTTCAGAAACCAGTTTCTGAGGTCTTCATGGTCCAGATGAAGCATATTCCACATAGGCATTAAGCCAAGTAGCAAGACATACTATTGGCTTATATTCTCGTATATTCTGCAAAAACATAATGAGATCAATACATAGCAAATTAGTTAATCTGACAGGTAAATGATTTAAGACAAAAGAAAAACATGATATAAATAAATAGACAATTTTCAAAGAAAACATTTGAACTATTTTACCGTCATACACCTAGTCATGTCCAAATCCATGTACCACTCATCCATGAATTCTGGATATTTGGGTGACAAACTGAATAACTTAAAACTTACGAGATTACATACTAAAAAATCAAGAACCAAAGGCTAACTCCCTTTCCATTTCATAAATAGGGCCATAAGTACAGAGATTCACAAAAGGCCTTACTTATATACATTAAATGACTGAAAATTCTAACTGGAAAAGATTATTGTACAGTATGTGAAGGTGTTTTTTGCCTTTCGCTTCACCGTGTTGTATTTTTGCTAAATAGGAGGAGATCTCTTGCCTTGTTTTTCAATTTTTTTCTGTGCTCTTACTTTTTTTTTTTTCTTTTTTTTTTCCGGGACCGGGGATCGAACTCAGGGCCTTAGTGCTTAGCGGCAAGCACTTAGCCCACTGAGCTGTACCTCCAGCCCTGTGCTCTTACTTTATATCCACAACTTTACAATAAATTTGAAAAAAAATCTCTCTATTATGTACTATAGATGTTTCATGAGACTCTTCCCTCCTAAACAATTTATTGATTCTGCTTGGCTAACCTCTTGTTTTCCTTTAATGCTTTCTTATGTAGTATACCATATTGATATCAGAATGCAGTTATATCTAATAGAATAACCTTGAGCTATTTTTCTATTCCCAGAGCCACAGACCTGTACATTGAAAGACTTTCTCTGTGCCAGTGGCGACTGTGTTTCTTCAAGATTTTGGTGTGATGGAGATTTTGACTGTGCAGATGGCTCTGATGAGGTAAGCATCTCTGCAAATGCACACAAAAAAGAAAACCATTCCATAGACTCCCTTTTATAATTAGCATTATTCAGCCCAAGAAGTGGGAGCAAGGACAGCTCTGAAATGTACTTTGCGGCTGATCCGCTGAGACACGTGTGCTGCACACACTCCAGGATCCGCTGAGGGGTTAACTCTGGTGCTCCTATTGACAGTTAATTTTCTAGCCTGTTTTACCTCAAGTGGCGGATACCTGGCTTGGGAATGGGATGTTTGGAAACCCTATTCCCGGTAGCTGGTGTCCCTGCCATCTGTGAATCTGTCCATAAATTTTCTGCAGTATTTATAGTCAGGACTAATATTTTTATGCATCTTAAACAGTTTCTTCTCTCCAGTCTCTTTTTCCAATGTGCTCTTATAGACCGGTGTAGGTCATCAGTTTTCTTGAAATCGCAGCTTTCCTGAGGTGGCAAATCATAGTACATTTGTAACAAGGCCGATGTACACACAGCTTTAGGTAAACAGGTTTGCAGCTTCCCTGGATAATTCAGTAAACTTGAATTGCGCTGACACTTAAGTGTTTATGTTTCAGATAATTATTAAAGGACGCTTTAAAAATAATGAACATGCTCATTTTTTCTCAATCAAATCGGAAATGACCCAAGCGTGCTCTTTTCAGTACCAGGGAGAATTTCAATAGTAATCACATTTATGAATTTTTTTCCCATTCACTTAAACATCAGAGAAAAAAGACTTTTACAATTTATTCCGAAGGAAATAAAAGTTTTCAGCATGTAGGAGATGCCATGGCTCTTTCTCCTACAGTTACTCCTTACAGTCATTTTTCTGATCGACAAACATGTATTTGCCCCTCAAGGAAGCACGGAATGTAACACCTGGAACATCGTCTCTACAGCTCTGTAGGTTGCTGGGTTTCAGGGTGGCCCCTGGGCAGCCGTTGGCTTCCTGTCCCTGTGGGAGAAACTGGTTGTCTCTGCTGTTTACATAACCACACAACCTCAGTCGCTTTCACTCCTTAGGCATTTTTATCAGGATCTGACAAATAATCTACACTCTCTCACTATTTGGGAAAAATCACTCTAATTGCGTTTAGGAACCTAGAATCTGTAGACAAATTTGGGTAACTTTTAAGAAAATGGCCAGCAAAACATTAAGGATGTAAGGGTCTCTAAAGGAAAAATATTACTTCTGCTCAAGAACTGTTCACAAAGAAAAGTCAAAACAAACATTTAATCTATATAGACACTATGTACTTTTACACGGGCCAGGCATGTGTTTATTTAACACTTAGGCGTTCAAAACTCAAAAGAAGCCTTCCCACACCAAGAAAACATATTTCACGTAAACTCATCCCTACCTCAGGGATGTTTTGTTTTTGGTTTTCCTGTAAGTATGTTCCACCAGCCTATGTAATCTGAAACATCAAGAGATAGGAATATATTGCTTAAGGCTTACGATTTTTTCTTTTATGTTATTAGTAGATGTGCAACACACATATATAAAGTCAAAAATTCAGTTTTAATATTTTTCAAAACCTCATGTATGCCAGTGTAGGTATTTTTACTAACAGCATTTCTCTCTTGGCATAAGTTAACTAATCATTCTTGATGGATGAATTCATCTCTGTATACCCAGGTAATTTCATGATAATACTCACAGGGAATTAAATGAACGCTCTGAAAAGTGGACTTTCTCTAGATTTACAGACATTGTTAAAACACATATAGAATAAAGCGGATAACCGTGTGGAGAGGGTCTTTATTTTCCTGAAGTTTAGGATGGCTCCCTTCATTGACCGAAGAGAAAGAACAACAGTGCAAACGAAGAAACAGGAGGACTTAACAAATGGCTGGAAAGTAGAATTTCATAAAAAAAGTTCATGTATAGAAGAAAGTTGGAAGAATTGTAAGATGATTTTTGCATGAGTAATCTGATGCTTTAATTAGCTTATTAATATATATATAGTCAAACAAAAAATTAGGTCAGTGTAACTGCACATCAAATGCAGATCTCTGTGGTCTATGTAGATGGTTTTTAAAAGCGGTTGTCCATTATATTTGACCACTGAAACTACCATATTTTGTAAATATAAAATATCAAGAATCTTAAACTGTATTTATAAACCCATTAATAAGTATATTTTGCTAATTTGAAATGCAAGTACAGGAGTTAAAATGCATAATTACGTTAAAATCACTAGCACTCAAAATTTTAAAGTAAAGGGCAGGGGATATAGCTCAGTGATATAAGCCTGGTAAGTGGAAAGTTCTGAGTTTGATCCCCAGTTTTAAAAAAAAAAAGTAAAACAAATGAAGTACAAATGTAGAAACAAAAATTTTAAATAATAGCCTATTATATTAATTTCAGTTTATAATTACAGTATTCATTTCAGTTTAAGATGCTAATTCATCTTGATTTTTCTAAAAGTAAAACTGCTCATTTTCTGGTGCAATTGTGTGAATATTTTCTAGACTATTAACAAATATGGAAGAAGAGATAAAGTATGAATTGTAACTGCTGGGGATTGTTGATTGTTATTGACAGCTACATGAAGTTCATTACAGCCTTCCCAATTTCCTTTGTGATTTAAAAGTTTCAAAAAAAACCCTAAATACCCCACATGACACACATACATATTACATGGGAATGTATTACAGATTGAAATTTTTTTTGATAGGAAATGCATCTAAAAGTGCCAGCTTCTGTGTATCTATCCCAATTTTCACTTTTGGTTATTGAGCTTAGGTACTAACATAAGCCTGAAATAACCCTTCATTTATTCTACATAAGTTTACTAAGTAGTTATGATAATAATTTCAAGGTATTAAATATTCTATTCTGGCCAGACACGACCATTAAGATAGTAGAATATAAATACTTAAACTAAACAGAGAAGAACAAATTAAAAAAAAAAACAAACCCTAGAAGCCAACTCACTCATTATAACTAGACACAAAAATCCTCAACAGAACACTAGAAACTGAATCTAAAAGTAAGTCACAAAGATTACTGATCACAGTTAAGTGAGATTCATTACAGTGATGCAAAGATATTCAATATTTGTAAATGAGTAAATCTGATACACTATATCAGCATAATAAAGAACAATTATATGAAAATAAATATCAAAAGTCATTTCATAAAATATAATATCTTTTCATGATAAAAACACTGAACAAAGAAGACGTAGTAAGAACACAGCTCAATGTATTATAGGCCACTTACACTGAACCAATAACTAATATACTGAATGGAAGAAAGATGAAAGCATTTTCCTAAGATTGAGAACAACAGAAACATGCCCCCATTCACTAAGTTTATTCAACACATTGCTAGATTTTGTAGCCTGATGAATCAGACAGACAAAGAAAAAAAGCATTTGAGTTAAAAAGAGAAGTCAAATTATCATTGTGGATAAAATTTTATATATATAAAACCTCAATAACTCCATAAAAATGTGATTAGAAGATATAAGCAAATTCAGCAAAATTGAAGATATAAAACCAACAGCAAAAAAAAAAAAAAAAATCACTAGCACCGCTGTATTCTAATTGTGAGTTAATTGAAGTGGAAGTAAAAACAACAACAACAAAAATTCATTTAAAATAGTAAATAAATAAATAAATATTCCAGGAACAAATTTAATAAAAAATAAAAGAATTCTACATTGAAAATTATAAAACATTGATGCAGCTGAGAGTGTCAGGGTGAGGCTGCCAAGTTCAAGTCAGCAGGAGATCAAGGGGCCAAGATGCAGCCACCAGGGAGCCACGTTCACGTTGGCACTAGGCACACTCAGTGCTGCAGGCTGAACAAATCTGGTTCCAGTCTCACAGCCAGAAACCAGCCTGAGCTTCAGTAGAACTATAAGTGCAGGCTTGCTGGGATTATCCGCTACCCTGCTGTAAAGCTATGGCTGGCTTGCTGGGATTAATCAACATATATCTGGATTCTGCCAAATTTGTCTACCATTGAGAGCAGAGGCATGCCTTGAAGTGAAATTTTTTTTTATAATTTCTTTGTCCTCCAGCCTTGCTCCTAATCACTTTTTCTTCTTTTTTGTCTCTGTTTCCCCCCTAACCTCTTTTAATTTTTTTCTCGAGTGTAAAATTGGCATACTGAGCGTTTATTTACTATATACAATTTCCTGGTTTGTTTTAGATATATTTATATAGCCACAAAACCAGACCATACAGTTAAAGGTGGTAAATAAATTGTTACCACAATAGGTGTCACTTTCTACATTGTGTCTGATACTATAGTTATTGTTGATTATACTAATTAGCTAAGGTGACATAATTGTTCTAATTAATTTGTCCTGGTATGCCAAGATTGAGATTGCCTAAAGGTTATAGAAAATACTATAGGCTGCTACCGAAGAATCAGAGGCCAAGTAGGAAGTGACTTTTTATCTCCAGTCAATTGAAGACGTAGGATCTTGCAAAAGACTCAAAACCCAAAACCCAGCAACATCTGAAAGACATCTCTGAGTAGGAGTTATTTCTTAAGTGTTCTAAGTACTAGCAATAAAGCCACTCACCTTAAACAATTTATAAGCATCAACCTAGGAAGTAAACTTAAAAAAAAAAGAAAATGAGAAGACACAAGCAAGATGCAGCCCCAATCTTCCAGTTCACCAAGGGCAAACCCAGGGGAAGATGAAATCGGACAAGTCAAAAGCAACGTACCTGGACTCTGAAGTGGTAACAGTGAAAATAACAAAGCAGATGGACAGAGCTCTAGAAAAAAATCAAACCAGAAATGATTCCATAGATAGCTCAGAAATAATAAACATAATGATAGTCAAGGTTAATGACTCTAGATCAAATACAAATAAAAATAGAAGAATTTAGGAAAATGATGGAAACCATGAACGTAACATAGGAAATAAGTGAAATAAAAGATACATATTCAAACTTACATCCAAGAGAACAAAGATTATTCCACTGAAATTATCTACAGCAGAATGAGTCAATACGAGGGCAGAATATCAGATACAGAACACAGTACTGAAATTAGCAATCATGAAAAAAAGATTTCTTAGAAATAGCAAGGGACCATGAAAAATCAATCTAAGAGCTCCTAGATGATTCAAAAAAGAGTAACATAAGACTGATCACAGTCAATGTAAAAGCAAGAGATAGCACAAAGGATGTAAAGCTGTTCACAGAAGTAATGGCAGAAAACTTGCCGAGCAAAGAAAAAGTGAATCATGTAAAATTTAAATTAGCCATGGTCAAAGAATATCTATATCAAGGAATATGATAGTCAGCATTCCAGAAATTCAACACAAGAACAAAACATTAAAAACTCTTAGAGAAAGGAAACACTTCATCTATAAAGGAAAGCCAAACAGAATCACAGCAGATTTCTCAACAAAAAAGGTCAAGGAAAGCTTAGAGTGAAGTATGTTAAGCCCTAAAAGAAAACAGCTTCCATTCAAGATTTATGCATCCTAAAAAGCTATACTTCATAATTGATAGAAAAATGATATATTTCCATGCAGAGGTATCTGAGAAATGCATGACCTCTAAACCAGCACTAGAAAGAGATAAAAAGGACTACAATTCCATGTACTCCCCAAAGAATGAGTGCACTGGACAAGGCAAGATATTAAGTGGGGAGGGGAAGAATGGAATCAACAACAGAAAAATAACATGATAAGGAGAAGTCATTACATATCAGTTATAACCATGAATGTTAATGGTCTCAATTCACTGATCAATGAAAAAGATTGCTTGAATGGATTAAGAAGCAAGATCCAACAATACGCTACACACAAGACATACATTTAATTCAAAAAGAAATTCATAGAATGAAAGTGAAAGGATGAAAAACAATACTCCATGTCACAGCAACCCAGAAAAAAGCAAGAGTAGCTATTGTATTCATAGACAAAGTGAATTCCAGCCAAAACTGATTAAGAAAGTCAAAGAAAGTTACTACACTCTTATACAGGGAGAAAGCAAAGAGGAAGAGATAGCAATCATGTACCAAATAACTTTGTGCTCAACTAAATAAATATCAACAGATATGAAAAATCAAATAAGCACTAATACACTTCTAATGGGAGCTATCAAAAGCCCACTGTCACCCATAGATAGAGCAACTAGACAAAAAATCAACAATGTAATATCAGAATTCAACCAAACTTCTGAACAAATGGTCTTAGCACATCTACAGAGTGTTCCACTCCACAACTTCGAAAATCACATTCTCCACATGGGATATTTTCAGAATAGATTACATAATATCTCATAGTACATGCTTAAATAAATGCAGAGGAATTGACATTATACCATGCATATCATTAGAACATAGTGCAATTAAATGGGAAATCAATGGCAAAAGGAAGCACGAAAACTTCATAAATACATAGCAATTAAATGACTCTTTCCTCAACAAGCAATGGGTCACATAAAATTAAAGATGAAATTAGACACTCTATAATTAAACAATAATACAAGTACAATATACTGGAACTTATAGGATATAATGTAAGCAGCCCTAGGAGGCAAATTTATGATAGCAAATTCCCATATTAGAAAAACAAAATGAGCTCAAATGAAAAGCAAGTTAAGTCCAGCCAAAAGTTCATATTAGGGAGTAAATTATAAAGATCAGAACAGAAATTAATGCAATGAGACTAAGAAAACAATACAAAAATCAATAAAATGTAGAGTTTCTTTGAAAGATTATATAAAAATTACAAATCCTTAGTCAACCTAACCAGAAAAGGAAAGAAAAGACTCAGTTGCATTTAGTTAGGAACAAAAAGGGTAAAAATCACAATAGATCCTACAGATCCTACCTACTTGGAGAACCTATGTTCTAACAACAAAAATGCGGAAGAAATGGACAGATTCCTAAATACGCGTGAATTATCAAAACTGAATCAAGCAGTTATAAAAGTTACTTATAAATCAATGTCAGTCATTAAATTGAAGATGTAATTAAAAATCTACCAGCAATAACAGAAAAGCTCAGGCACTGAGAGATTCACTACTGAATTCTACAAAAAATTTAGCAAATTAGTACTGCTGTTTCTTAAACACTTTAATGAAACTGAAAGAGAAGCAATGCTTCCAAATTCATTCCTGGAAGCAAGCATTACCTGATACCAATTCCAGAGAAGGATCCAACCAGTTAAGAGAACTACACATCAATCTCCCTAATGAGAATAGATGCAGAAGTCCTCAATAGGCTACTGGCAAACAGAATGCAAGAAATCATCAAGAAGATGACTACGTGGGATTCATCCCAAGGATGCAGAGATGGTCCAACATATGCCGATCAATAAATGTAAGGCACCATATTAACAGAGCTAAGGTCCATATGCACATGGTTATCTCAATAGATGAAAAAAATTCAACAAAATCTGACACCAAATTATGATAAAAACTCTACGTAAAATTGGAAAAGATGGTCTGTATCTCAAAGTGATAAAAGCCATCTGTGACAATCTGATAGCCAACATCACACTAAAAGGACAAAAATATAAACCTTTCCTTGTAAATTCAGGAAGAAGACAAAGATGTCCACGGTCTTATTCAATACTGTTCTGAAAACAATAGCCAAAGCAAATAGAGAAGAAAAAGAAATAAAAGAAATAATGATAGAAAAATTTAAATTATCAGTATTTGTGGATGACACAATACTCTGTATAGTAGAGCTCAAAAACTCCACCAAAGACTTCTAGTCTTAATAACCAAATTCAGTAGTATAGCTGGATACAATGTTAACACTGAACAATAAGTAGTATTCCTGTACAGAAATAATGAACTCACTGAGAGAGTAATAGGGAAAACTTTCACAATAGCATCCAAAGAAATGAGATATCTAGGAATTACGCTAATGAAGGAAAAATTAAAGACCGTCATGTTGAAATCTACAGTATTCTGAAAAAGGAGATAGGAAGTACCAGTGTAGTGAAAATGGCCATACTTACAAAATTTTTGGACAGACTTAATGCAATTTCAATCAAAATATTGATAGTGTACTTCACAAAATTAGAGAAAAACAACCCTAAAATTCATTTGGAACCAGACGAGCCCTAGAATAGCACAAGCAATTCTGGGCAACAAAGGCGAGCTGAGATGCATTACCATACTTGACTTGAAATTATGTTACAAAGGTACCGTAATTAAAAAAAAAAACAGCATGGTGTTGTGAAAAAATAACTCACAAAGACGAGACTAGAGGATCAATAGGACAATTAAAAGATGCAGAAACAACCTTCAGCAAAGGTATCAAATAACTTCACTGGAGGAAAGGGCCTCTTTAATAAATGAAGCTGGCAAAACTGGCATGCTTCATACTGAAGATTAAAACTAGACACATATCTTCCACCATGCACTAAACTAAAATTGACATGGATCAAAGATCTAAAACACTATATCTACTGGAAGTTAGAATAGGTAGAACTCTTGAAGACATTGATGTAGGCAATGAATTTACGAACAAAACCTCCAATCACACAGGAAATATTACAAAGAATTAGCAACTAGAATCTCACCTTATTAAAAAGCTTTTCCACAGCAAAAGAAACCACTAACAGTATAAAGAGACAACCCGCAATGTGGGAAAAGTTTTTTGCCAGCTGTTCCTCAGACAAAGGACAATATTTAGAATGTATAAAGAACTCAAAAAAGTCAGCTCCCCAGATTTAAAGACCCAATCCAAAATGGGCATCTGAAAGTTGTGGACACTTCTCAGATGAAGAACTAAAAATGGCAAGTAAATATATTCAAATATGCTCACATCACTGGTCATTTCAGAGACACAAATGATAGCATTTTTTAATTTTATGAAAAAATACAAAACAAAATTTCACAAAAAAATAATAGAATCATGACAAAAGTTAATACATTACATGTTGTTACCTGTAAAGTACTTGCTCATAGTACAAGATATGAGCATAAAATTTCCCCAAATGGTATTAGCACAAAGCATCCCTTTTTATGCACAAGAGACATTAGTAGTATAACTGACTGGCATTTTCCCCTTTTCTTTACCATTTTTCCCCCTTTCACCCATCCTACTTCTTTTTTTCCTTTTGAACAATTTCTTCCCATTTTACAATATTTTTTGTACATTCTAGGACTTATTGACTCTTTCAGTTTCTCACACCAGGGAGACAATACAGTGTTTACACATGTAAGTCTGATTTACTTTACTTGTGAGTAGGATCTCAAGTTATATCCATTTACCTTTAGAAGTCTCTTGTTTATTCTGCTTTATGGCTGAAAAGTACTCCATTGTATAAAAATACATTTGTTTTATTCATTCCTTGTTTGATGGGAATTTGGGTTGTTTCCAAGATTTAGCTGTTACAAACTATACTGCTATAAACATGGGTGCATATATATTGCTGTGGTATGTTGTTTTAAATTCTTTTGGGAGGATACCCAGAAGGGGAATGGCTAGGTGGAATGAAACTTCTAATCCTAGTTTTTTGTGGAAGAGAGATGAAAATTAAATTAATGCTGAGATACCATGTAACTCCAGAAGAATGGCTATTATCAAGAAAAAAAAATTATAACAAATACTGGCTTTGCTGTAGGTAAAAAAGAATACTTCACTGTTGGTGGGAGTGTATACTGATGCAGGCAGTGTGGAAATCAGTGTGGAGCTTCCTCAATAAACCAACACTAAAGGTTCAGTTCCACCTAGATATTCCCCTTGTTGATATCACTCTGAAAGAATTAAAATCATCATGCCACAGTGACATAAATTAGCTACATATGTTTAAATACTACATTGTTTCTCTGATGTGAAAAGCCAAAAATGTAAATAAGTAGAAAAATGTGTAATAGATATTTGGAAATGGGCATCAAATAGTCTCATGAGAAGAAGACCTAGCAGGGAGGAGGGAGAAAAGAAGCAAGGGAGGAGAAAAAAATAGAGAATAGAAGGAAAAATGGAAACAAAGCTTTTGTAAATGAGGGAAAGAAGGGTTTTTCTTAGTTACTTTTCTCTTGCTGCTGGGACAAAATACCCAAGCGATAAAGTTAAGGAAGGAAAGGTTTATGTAGTTCACAGTTTTTGGAGGTGTCCATCTGTAGTCACTTGGTCCCAAGGCAGAGTTACACGTGGCAGAGGGGACATGGTGTTCACAGAGGAGGGAGAAAACAAAAGCAACAAGAGCAAAAATGGGGAGAATCAAGCCTCTTTTCCTGCCTTATATACAATATACATGCTATATATACAAAATATACAGCTATATATAAAATACGTACTGCTACACCTAGTGTTGCTGCAGCGCTCACACTCTCTATGCCCCTGTCTTGCACAGGGTCAGCATGGTTACACAGTGAGGCCCATGGCCCCCTCCTGAGTTGCTTAGTTAAACTTCTAAACCTCTCAAGTTCACACAATCAACAACATCCTATAACGGCATGTCCTCTACATCCCAGAATGTAGAACTGCTGAGTTACCTAGTTAAGGTTCTGCACTTCTCATTGACACAATGAACAACATCCTAGAGCCATAGGTAAGGGCATGTGCTCTACATCCCAGGATGTAGAATTACTGAGTTACTTAGTTAAGGTTCTGCACTTCTCAAGTTGACACAATGAAATCAACCATAACAGTGGTGAAGGGAGGGGAGGGGAGTGGGAGAAGAAGAAGCAAGATATACCATGTACAGATCCAAATTTCCTTTGATGAATGTTATCATTATTTATGTCTAAAATGCACCGATAAGAAAAGAAAGAGGATGCAATATGTCCATTCTATTTCCTTAGTACTCTATTGATTCAATACAATCTGTACAAAAATCTTACTAAAAACTTCACATAGTTAGAAAACTGCAACATTCTAAAAATGTATATGAAACCATAGATGTTCCCAGAAACAAGCTATTTTGAGCAAAAGGAACAAAGTAAAAAGGACTACTTGACTTCATAGTATATTACAAAGCTACAGTAATCAAAATAAGCATCGTATTAGCATACAAACAGAAATATGCACCAATAGAACAGACTAGAACACAAAGGCTAAAAGTAAACCCACACAAATATAGCCATGTTATTTTCACAAACCTGCTAAAATGCTCTGTGGAAAAAAGAACATTCTTTTCAATATGGAAAAATTTGATATCCATATGCAAAAGAGTGAAAATAGATCTCTATGCACACAAAATATATTAAAGGATTAAATGTAAACCCTAAAATACTAGAGGGAAGCAGAGGGCAAATACTTCAGGACTTGGAAGAAATATGATCTTTTTTGCACCTGACCTCAATATAATGGGAAGCAAAGTAAAAATTGGCAGGTGTGATTACCAAACTATAAGACATTTGCCCAGCAACAGAACAAAACAAAAAACAATTGGCAGAGTGAAGAGGCAGTCAGCAGGATAAGAGAAAGTATTTGCAAATTATCTACCTGATAAAACATAATGCCAAAAGTATACAAGAAACTCCAAAAACTGAAAAACAAAAATAAAATTTTAAACAAAAGAAACCTATTTAAGAATTGTACCTTGGATCTAAATAGACATTTCTCAAAAGAAGACCATCGGGTGCCCAACATGCATAGGAAAAATTCTGAGTATTTTTAATCATCCCAGAAATTCAAATGAAAGCCAGAGTGAGATGTCATATTATCCCACGTATAAATGGCTGCTGTCAGAGTCTAAATCTAAAAAGTGGTGCAGAGGATGGGGAAAAAATGATTCCGTGCACAGCACTTGTGGGAGTACGTATTCATACACTTATCTCTCATGATCAGTGCATGGACCCCTTTTCTAGCTTCATTCACAAGCTTCAGCAATGCCCCACTTGGCCTTCAGATAGGTGCCACACATTTTAAATTATTATTACCATGAAAAACTACTTCTCAGGCAGTTCCATTTCTGGTAAAAGTTCCTCTGTAAAGACTTTCACTGAAGTTCCACATTTAGTTATTTTGACTATAAACATGTTCTATTGCAATTGTGATCGAGATGTTGGACTTTCATATTTGTCTAAGAGATTCTCAAATATAAGAGGTCAGACTTATTATTATCTAAGAAAGTTCCTAGCCAGTGCAGAACATACAATATTTGGGAAAATAGAGAAGAAAGTCAATAATATAAGAGGCTGTCTAATTAACCTGCTACTGGTAAGAAGAAAATGACAAAGATTTAGAAAGTATATTTTCCTTTTTCACTTGGGGATGAAATGAGGGAGATACAGTAAATAATAACTTAGCATGCTTCTCTTCTTGGGAGTTTCACAATCTGTGAGAGTGTTACATTTGTGGGAGAGGCCATTCACATCCAGGTTGGCAACAACAGACATTGCTTTAGAAGAGAAAATACTACTGGAGGAAGATACTTCACTGGAACATCTCATTTTAACCAGGGTTCAGACCCAGATATTTGGAATTTCTGGTGGATCTCATATTTATCTTGCATAAGATGTTGAAAGATCCCTCGAAGTAAATCTGCCAAGTTGTTTGACTTGCAGACAAACTCCGTCTGCAGGTTAGCAGAATTGACAATTGTGGCAGTTCATTTCACAGTTATCTGGGAGCTGATGTCAGGAAGGCAGTGGCGATTTACGAACACCAAATAAACTCGAGAAGGACCATGCAGAGAAATTGTGAAAAGAATGGAACTCTAGTTGAAATCTCGCCAGTGTAAAACAGATTTGCCTCAGGGCCCTTGGTTCATATTCCAGCCCAAGCCACAGAGCATAGGACAGACTTGCTTAGCAATGTTTTTTAAATCTTTTATTTCTCCACAATTGTCATTATCAACTACAGGTATGGAAATGTCAACACCTCATAGCTTTCTGAAGAATGGCCCACTCTTTGAAATTTAATGAGCATGATGAATTCATGCTGTTTTATTCTTCTCCCACTTCTTTGTTTTATGATCACCTCGAGAGACAAATTGGTAGGAAATTGGTATAATTATATAGTCACAGGCTGAAAGTAGGACCATCTGAGCCACATCAGTAGCTGTGGTTTCTACTTCTCATTTTCTATGCATCAGTTTTCTAGTTGTCTTTTGGGCTCGTACATTCTTCTCGGAAATACAGTATGTCTCTATTGTATTTGACAGAGAAATTGTGAAATAAGCTGTTCCAAAGATCAGTTTCAGTGTTCCAACGGTCAGTGTATCTCAGCAAAATGGAAATGTGATGGCCATGAAGACTGTAAATACGGTGAAGATGAGAAAAGTTGTGAGCCAGGTAAAATTCTTGAAGGTGTATTTAGTTTACTTGATATTCTCATTTGATAGAATTTAAATTATACAGAAATACACAAAACATTGTATCAGAAACATGCACTTACTTATTGTATTAAAACATAATCTGAAATATTTATAGATGAATTTTTTGATGTGCCCCTTACATGTTTTGAAAACATTTTGGCAGAAACCATTTCTTACATATGGAATCCAAACGTTCTCCACTCAAATTTTGATTTTTAATGGCTTAAAGAAATGATATGTAAGACATGCAGGTAAATTAATGGATGTGCCCTTTTTATGTTTTGAAAATGTTTCAGCAGGTGAGATTACACGTATATGGCATCCAAGTTTTATTTACCCAAATTTCAATTTCTTATGCTTATCACACCATTTAGAATTATTTTCCCAAATATCAAATTGAAATATGTTGAAACTGTAAGTGCGTAAAAATTTTCAGTTTTCAGTTCTGTTTGAGGTCATGAAACAAATATAATATGTTTGATATGCTAACACATTAGAAGCCAAAGTGTATCATTGGTATTTACTTGGGACAATTTCAAAATAAAATTAGGAAGCAAAAACAGAGTACAAAAATTTTGATTTTATGCATTTATCTTCATAACTTTTCTACCCAAAGCATTTGATTTTTTACTTAGGCATTTCAGTTGCATTATCTTATGAAATGGTAAGAAAGTCATAATGTAAACAATATACAGCATTGAAAATATTACTAAGAATTCACATCATAGTAGCAGACACACGGAAGACACATTTCCATGCTCAGTACTAAACCGATGGTCTATATTCCTCAATGATTACAACATAATGAATCCAGATATACTCTTTGCTTTCTTATTAATACAGATTCCCTAGACAAATACTGCTAATTAAAAGGAGTTAAACTCAGGGAAAAAGGTTTTAGCATTCCTGAACTGAACAAGCATACCACAGTCACTAGCAGGACTTTGAGCCATGGAGCGATATAAAACATGCATAGAAACACATACCTAGCTTAATGCAAGGCTAGAAATCCCAAACCAAAGTCATAATATTTATGTTAATTAAGTAGACTGGAAAGTATTAATAATTTTGATCTACTTGTTATTTTTAACTTCTGTATCATAAAGGAATATCACAATTATATAGGCTTGACTGACTGTACATATATTCATGTTTATTACCTCAAAATAATAACTTTTTTTTTTTAGAGCGCAAACCAGGAATCGAATTCAGGACCTCACATTTCCCAGGCAGGTGCACCACCAAGCTAAAATACTGGGCCTCAAAACCAATAAACTTCTTAAAGCTTAATAAATAGTATATTTTTGTCCTACAAGCCAAATAGAAAGTATGTCAAGATTTTCCCTTTTTGCTTTATTAACTGCATATATGAATTCATATTCCCCAAGATTACTTAATATTTTTATAGTTTTGAAAATGATTTTAGACTCATCTTTTTAAATAATACAAAATTGTGCAAAAGCCATGTAACCTTTAAAAATGAAAGTGAGAGGTCACTGATGTTCCCACTTCATTTAGTCTGAGTTAAATTCTCCCTGCACAGGTTATTATATCACTGAGGTGCACTTACTGTAATGCAAAGATGTAGGAAATTGCATTTTAAATGAATCTTTAAATCTACCTCTTGAATATAGTTTAAGTAATGTAAACTATATTCATTCCTCTTCAGAAATTTATATTTTCACATGCTTATATAAGTTTTTATCTTCCAAATCTGTCACTTATTTTACTGTATCTAAATATCAACTTCATAATTGTATTCAGCTTCTCCTAGTTGCTCATCAAGGGAATATATATGTACCAGCGGAGGATGTATTACAGCATCTTTGAAATGTAATGGAGAATACGATTGTGCTGATGGTTCAGATGAGGTAAAGTCTATCATTTGATTAAAATCTTTGAATTACATGAATGAGGATTGGGAAAGGAAATATAATAAAAAAGAAATAGAAACCTGACTCTTAGCACTGTCTAAAATGGTAGACATATATTCTAAATACAATCATTTCAACAAAGACCTGCATTTTCATGCTGTGTCTATACAAAAGCCCACTGTCATTCATAGAGGTTATATTCATTAAGGCAAAATGAAAGAAATCCTACTCTACTGTGAATCTCTGGTACTAGAAACGGTATTTTTATCTTGCCTGTGATTGTATCATTATCATTAGTGAAAACTGCAGCGCCCATTTTTGTTTGAACAGACGGGCTGTGTGACTGAATGCAGGGAAGGCCAGTTTCGATGCAGAAACAGAGCCCACTGTATCCCAGTGAGATGGCTGTGTGATGGAACTCATGACTGTGTGGACGGAAGTGATGAAGAGGTCTGTGACACAGGTAAGGTATTAATCTGTGGTTGCCCATAATTAAAAAAAAAGATGTGCAGAATATGTAGTGCATGCTAGGGGTGGAGGATTAGATCATTAAATGATCCCATTTACACTTCCTAGCTCCATCACAGCATATTCCAAAGGAGCAAAGCCCAGATCATTTCATATAATGTTCATTATATGCCGTACATTTAATTATTTGCACAACAAGCAGAAGTTAAACACAGGAGTGTAATAAGTGCTGAACAGGAGAACGCCCTCACACATGATGTTTGGTGAGTGATGGGGATATACAAAGAGTATAGAGAATGTATTATTGCAAAATATTTTTTACATTCTGTGTATATTTCTCTTCTACATTCCTTGCTTTACTCTTAAAGAATAGTAAGAACATGGTATATTAGGTTGTACAAGTTCATATGCTATGTGATACGTAGGTAATAGTTTGTACCTCAAATTTCCATCCTTCCGTATCATTGAGAAAGCGAGCTACATCCTTTGTCTGTGTAAAAGACAATGTTCAACTTCATTATATATTGTTTCCTAGCTAGGTGGATACTATTTTATGACAGATAACAACTTTTTAGTTATAAATCACTGCATTAAAGGAGCGATTTTTACCAATTTGAGTTAATAGGTGTTAATGAAAGCAAATGAATTGTGTTGAAACTTCAAGTGATCACAAATTACACAAATCTTATTTTGTAGTATTGAATGTATGACAAGACTTGACATTTGCTTATCAAAATCTCCTGATGGACTTTCCATTTCAGATTATCTGATACACAATTAGCAGCAGTAACAGTAGCAACTGCCCCGCGATGCAAGGCATTTAAAATGCACTCAGGGACTTCATAGCTTAAATATGTCTAAATATTTCTTTCTGCAAATATGTAGTCACCGAAGGAAATATCTTCTGTTTTCTGAATATTAATTCAGGTGGTTATTATTAGATAATATCCCAAGCCTAATCAAGTATTATTTTTAGATGAAAACTTATTTTCCTTCAAAGATCTGAAGTGTTGTAAAGAGAATGGTGGAATGGTAAACATCCATAATGACTGTTTCTAACTTTGGTGAAGTTTACTCAATTTATGTAGCTTGACATTTACACTCTCCTATCCAAAGACATTAGGATGAACTCCAACTAATAAGCTCCACTCACAACTTTAGTCAAGGCAATGGGTCTAGCTCATTTTCACACGGTCTCTTTCCTGGGCTTCTGTAGCATAACCCACGTAGTTTCCGGTACATATTAACCACTGGCAGATTCATCTCATGTAAGTGTAAGTGAACATACCTATCCTTCTGAAGTGTTACTGCTTACGTAGACCTGACTCATTCTGAATGAAAGGGTCACAAGTCAGTGATTCCATTTATACCTCCTCAGCTTTATATTCCATTCCTTTTTAAACATAACATGTCTTGGCAAAACTGGAACATGTGAAATGTCCTTAAAATCTGAAAGGTTTCTGCTAAATATTTAATCTTAGTGACTAAAAATAGAAAGCTCATAATCTTTCATTCTATCACTTAAATTATATCAAAGCCCTCCTTTCTCCCCACTCACACTAATAACTTTCCCTGAGTTTCTTTGCGGCTAGATAATTATGTTCCAGTTGTGTATTGTTAAACTATTTGGTCATGTTTGCATGTATCTTAAGTCTGACAAAGTTTGTATTTTGAGGGTTCAGTTTACTCTTAGGGAATGGTTTATGTATTGAATAAGGCTATGGGGAATTGGAATGCCAGAGTAAGCATCACTTCTGTTAAACCTCACTTTACTTATGTGAGCTAATACTTGGGCCTAAAACTTGAAAACACTGCAGGATAGGCCAGACATGTTTGCCCAGGAAATCAGTTTTACTTGTTTGATGCGGAGGACTTGGAGCATTCACAATTTGAAAGGGGAAACATGACCTCAATGAACCTCAGTGCTAGTTCTGTCCCGAGATTTCATAGTTTATCCTATTTTTTATGGCAATTTTGGAGAAAAAGATTTGACAATATTCTTTTTAGCAGTCATAAGCTCTACTGTAAACTCTGTATGTTACTTATAAAATATTATCATACATTAAAGTTTCTCTCAAAAGACAAGTTAAGAGGATTCTAGATGCTTATTTTCTGTTCAATGTACTTGAACAGATTTCTATGAACCTGCCAAAGGCTGAGTTATAATTTAGGCATGTCATTGTTAATTAATATATACTTTTCAATTTTTACTATAACCTCATGTTGAGCAGATCAAGAATATGACTTGAAAACTGGAATTTTAATCTAGCCAATCTTTTTAGATTATAACTTTTGCTGTGTGCTTCATGCTCTTTCAAAATAAGGCATTTTAAGTTAGACACAGGATGTCACAATAGTCTCATGGTGTATTTTTTTGAAATGCAAATTCTTTGTAGTACAGCATAAAGTCATTAGTGAGTTATCACAAATCCTTTTGCTTTCTTTATAGTTATGATTTAATTTATATTTCTATCCCTCAAAAGAGTGGAATGTCCAAAGCTCTTATGGGGAAAATTATGTTATCTAATGTAATCCCTTAGGGAACTCATTTTTCTTTCTTTTAACATGACTGATGTGCTACAAATAGAATTTTCTAGAATCATCAGAGGATGTCAAGAGTTCACAAATTCTCTTTGATTTTAACCCATTAGAAGATGTCACATGCTTAATTCAAATCTGCTTTATAGTCTACGAACTTTGATTTTCAATTAAGGCAACACTCACCCATAAATTTGTGCCACTGGCACTGAATTACACATTGGTGTGATAAGTTACAATTCAGAGCAAGGGAAATTATGAAACATTCGCAATCTGAGGTACAATAATTTCCTCCAGATCCCTTCCATAGAATGAATAACATCTTTTCCTAGGATTGCAGGTTTGACCACTTCCTTCCTTCAATTCCATTCAGTTCCATGTTCCCATGAATATACACATTTTTAAAGCTCTTTATACCTTCAGTGGGTCAAATCTAACCAACCTACGTTATTCATATTTTTTATCACACATGTGAGATTAATGTAGCGAGAGTTGCCTTACTTATCTTAGTTCTGCCTTCTTATCTTTGTGTTGCTTCTGAGGTACTTGTTACAGATATCATTTCATAAATTACATTAATCCTGTTTCTTTTGGTAATGTGGGAAGGTACTGAGTCTCAGACACATTAATGTGTTCATTTAAGTACAATAAGAGCCCATGGTTCCCAAATTCCTATTGAAGGCTTTGCCATGTATAGCTCTCCAGATATAATCTTCTAATGAAAATTTAAAGTCCAGCACAGTTAGTAAATATCCTTGGCAAATTTATAATTCCTTTGTATTTCTAAAACTTTTTGTTCCTAGATGTAAAAGTAAAATTTCAAAATACAAAAAGAGGTCTTATTGAGCATTTTCATAGTAAAAAATGGAACAGTGTAGGATAAAGCCGATTTTCTCTTGTTTTTACAAGATTAAATTTGTCTTTGGTACTACAAATACATTGTACCAGTTATTCTATTTCAGATTGAGCTGAATTACCTAATAATTCTATGAATGTCTTTCTCTATCTAGAGTTTCACGACTCAATCTGCAAAATTTATAATTTTAAAAAACTAGTATTTCATACTCAGTAACATCAACATTGTATAACACTGGAGATTTTACCTTCTACCATATTTCAGTATTCCTAAACAAAATATGATGTGATAGATAGATAGATAGATACACAGGTAGATGGAAAGCCAGAGATAGGTAATAGGAGAAAGTTCTGAAATGTAAGCCATGAACACTTGCTTAAGAAAATTTTGGAGGTTATGTTCCCTTATGCAGGAAGCTACCAGAAGGGTGTGTGTCCCGCTGTTTTTACAACTAATGCACTGTTTCTTTGTTTCATAATGAAGGAGGAAATATATGCAGAGCTGATGAGTTCCTTTGCAATAATTCCCTGTGCAAACTATCCTTCTGGGTCTGTGATGGACAGGATGACTGCGGAGACAACTCAGACGAAGCCCCCGATATGTGTGGTATAGTATTGCACGTATTTTGATTGTACTCTCATCTCCCAATTTAGGGCACTGGACTCAGTCAATGAAGTTGTGAGGTGAACTGCAAACACTGTGGCCCTGGGGTCACGTAGCTAAAGTATGACCATAGCTACAGCTTGTGTCTGGGTATTAAAGATATTACCATGCTCAAAGTTCATGACTTTATGGAGAGCACTCCTAAATCTAAATCTAAACTTGCACATGTCAACATGTTTCTAAGGTAGATTATGTTCTCTCTGAAAGGGTTTAGAGTAGTTGACCTTTTGAACTGGGTAAGGTACAGATAAGAATATTGGCTTTACAGAAAATTGTTGTTTTAGATTAAAAAAATTTTCACAGAGAAGTAAAGAGAAAACATATGAAAAATCAGACCACATAATCATGTAATACCGAGGGTCTCCACTACTGTTGGTACTGATGGTGCGCACAGAAAATTATACATATTTACACAACATACACATAAATAATGACAATGTTAGTCACAGCAGGAATTATTTAATAGTAAACCTGAAAATGTTAACAAAAATTATTTCTCCAAAGTCAACTTGCTGTTGCTTGGCCCTTGTTAGATATATATGTAAGCAATAAACCAATAAAATGTACAATTTGAGAATGTTAAAATGAATGATTTATGTTTTTAGTCCTCATTCTTTTAATCTAATCTGACAAAAAAAGTGGTTTCACTTTTTATTTAAAAGGAGATTCTGCTAACTGAAAATTAACTAAGTAGTACACTAGTGGAGTTAAATAAAATACAACATGGATATATATACTTACAGTTTTTTTGTTCTCTTTGTTATGATGGAAAAGATTCAAAATGTGAAGCAGCTTTAGTCTTCAAGGCCTTTAAAATGAACAAGAAAAAACTTTGGAAACTTCTTTTGGTTGCACACCTGATGAATAATGTCACTAAGGGATTTTTGCATAATGTTCAAATGACTTGACAATCACCAGAGAATATGTTATTTCTAGGTCATAATGTATTCAAAGTATGACCCCTAACTACCAATATCAACCTGAAACGTACTATTTCTTTTATTTATTTATTCTTATTTTTTAATTTTTTTATTTTAGAGAGCATAATAAAAAAGTAACAATAGTAGATTTTTTTTTCCCTTTTCTCTTCTATTTGACCACAACACCAGCAAATAGGACAGAAAGTGTTTAGGAACTAATGAGTTCTGTAAGGCCACTCTTACTACAAGGAAGCTGTTCTCGGGGACATCCCACATAGCACATCTGGAGAATCTTAGATGATTATCTGAGATTTCTATGTTTATCTTAATGATCAGAATCATCAAGTCATGCTATATTGTGCCACAGAATTTGTGCCAGAGTCGCTTTCTCTTTGTTGGATGCAGTATGCAACTCCCACCATTCAAAGGAAAAAGATTTATTTGGGGTTATGTTTGAAGTCCATATTTTGCTGAGCCTGGACATGGCAGAGGAGCATAACAGAGGAAAAGCTGATCACGAACTGCAGGCAGAAAGTGGACAATGAAGGGCAGAACTGAGGAGGGAGATATGACCTTCCAGGTCATGCCCTAGTGATGCAACGAGAACCTGTCTCCTAACAACAAATAAGCAACACTTTCGCATAATCCCTGCCCATGAGAGCATGAGGCGTTGGGGCGGAGACATGCAGATGTAAACCCTATAGTGCGCCAAGAAATTCAGAATAAATATTGACGATCCCAGGCCTCTTTTTTTTCCAAGGATATTTTATTCTGGTTAGGCAAATAATGGTAATATCCATAGATTTTATTTCAAGGAATTTTAAAACTTAGCAAAAGAAATAGACGAGGCAGGGAGGGCCTCGAGATGAACTCTGCCTAAAGATTAATTCGGAAAGCTACAGTGCTGTGAGATCTAGATGGACCGGCACCATAGACAAAGTCCAAAGGAGCAGAAAACATGTCATTCATTCATTCATTCATTCAATGAATACTTAAATTAGAGACTGTAATTAGATTTGATTATGTAATGATGAAAGAAAAAATGTGTAGTAATTTATATAAGTATTGGACAAAGAGGTTTGTTCAATCTTGAAGTATAAGAAATCACACTATTGGGCCAGGTGAATACCCAGCGGCACAGTGCCTGCCTGGCAAGTGCAAGGTCCTGAGTTTGATTCCAGGTACCAAAATAACAATAATATTAATAATAGTACTGAATTTAATTCTAATGATACACCACCACCACTGACAAGTAGGTTAGAGAGATTGGGAGTATGATACAATTTTATAGAAAAGGGAAGTTGAGTATGCAGAGACACCAATAAGAGAAAAGCATGGCTTAGTAGAAGACCCATGTTCACGGAGGTGAGAGAGCAAGATGGACGTTCCTTTAGAACAGGGGTGGCAAACATAGGGTGTGCATGCTGCAGTGAGCCCTCAGAGTCCTGCGGGCAGACCAGCTACATCACCCTGCAGCCGAGCATCAGATAACAAGGCACTTGGGGCAGTGCTGGCACTTCGAGGTGAATAAGTGAGTTTGAGTTTGCAGTTTGAGCACTCAGTCTCGGTTTTGCCATCACTGCTGTCATGAAACTACAGAGACAGTGGAGACACTGTACTGAGAAACTTGTAGTCTTTACTGAGAACTTTAAATTCAGTCTGGAGGCATTTGAAAAGAGAGAGTTCTGCATGTTGCTGGGTTCCACATCTGCCAATTCAACCGACCACTTGTCAAAAACAAAATTGTATTTATCTCTACTGAATAGGCTCTTATCTTGCCATTATTTCCTAAAGGACAGAGTATAACAAATATTTAATAACCCTTCCATTATATTAAGTTTTGTACATAATGTAGAAAAGATTTAAAGTCCTGGGTAGGTTATATGTAAATACCATATTCTTTTACATAAGAGATGAGCATTTACAGATTTTTGGCATCTATGAGAGTTTAAGAACTAATCTCAGAAGTGGTACCAAGGCACAAGTGTCTTATTGGGAGGCATGTAGCCTTATTTTGTAAATATTAACTTAAAAGGGGGAAAAGAGTGAACAGTTACCCTATGATAATATTAGCCTGTGCTAGTAGCTTAGATTAGGATGCTATAAGCATGTTATTGTGTCATATAGAGTGATAGAAAGGTGATGTTACTGGGTGCAATAAGTGTCATTATAGAATAGACTGGGTATGGGGTGAGAGACAGGACATTATCAGTTCAGTTTGTAGGGTGTTTTTATGTGCACATTTGAAAAGAAGAATTTAGGAAGAGGAACAGTTTGGTGTCTAAAGATTAGTAGACTGGTTTGGGATGTATTTGAAGAGACATTCAAATAGAGATTTCAAGCTGACAATAGAGATTTGGTTCTTGGTCTGAATGGAAAGAATTTGTCTAGAGATATAAATACAGTAATCAGAACGAAAGCGATAATAAATACTATGGAATTCGTAAAGATTGTTCTAAGTGGAAGTATATTACAACAGAGAAGAGGAGCATGAGAGAAGAATCCTTTTATTTTTTTAGAGAAGAATGTTGAGTGACACAAAATATCTAAAAGAAGTTGAACTGCCTGAGAGACTGTTTATAATTGCAAAAAGGTTAGCTAAAATTAAATTAAAATGAACAAAAGTGTGCGGCAAAAAGAACACAAAGGTAATCGCATAGTGAAGAAAGATGAGAAAATTATCTGTAAAACAGGGAGAAAAATAATTTTTAATAAGAATAGATTACTCTCCTTCGCCAGGATTCCAAGTATTGGAATGAGTTGACAGACCGTGTATAGATTCAGAAAGAGAGCTGCGATTATTTAGTCAGATGCTTAGTAATTTCACATTTCTATATTGTTTTTGTTTGTGTGCAGTAGACGGGATATGTAAGAAGTAGAAATTTGATGCGTAGTGGTTTGGAAGGAATACAGAGTTGAATCATCACTGTGAAAGAGGCAAAATGGCATAACTATAGAGAGACGCAAGCTTCCCAAGAAGCCCTGATAGGTACCTGTACGGGTAACAGCGGTTGGCTTTTGAGTCTGAGCACATGCAATAGTCTCATGCTTCCCATATGCAGACTTTGGAAGAACAGCTGATCTTGTTTATTTAAGTATGGAGTTCTGTTAGGTACCCAGGATGATCCAGGACACCAGGGGGAAGAAAGTGAATATCTAGAAGTGTAACTTTAAAGTGTCCAATATAGGACCAGTTTTCAATAAATACAAATAGGGAAAAGTAAGACCAAAAAGACACTGGTGAATGGAGAAAAGGTAGATGTATAATGGGCTTATAGTTTAAGATAAAACTGGACTATATTTTAATGAACCTAACTAAATTTCAAAAACTGTAAGGATAGGAGGTTGTGGTCAGCAGAGGAGGCATTCAGATTAAGGGTTTTGTACTTGAAGCCATTGTGATGAACAGCAAAATCCAGATGCCATGTTGTTATTTGCAAGAAGAAGTAAATGTTGCTGGATGAATCAAGAGAATCAAGTGTTGCTGAAGAATCAAGATTCTCTTCTTCTTGAAGAGAATCAAGAAGAGATCTGTTGAAATCTGGCAGTGTTCACAGCCCTCCTGGAAAGGGGAAACCTAGGTAGATAAGACTTAAACAATAGTTATTAGAAATAAAAGACGTAATGGAGCGCAGTTACTGGCTGATTTGTTCACGTGACTATTCCAATCAACTCGGGAGCTACAGTGAATTAGAAAGGATAGGAAAAGATATGAAATTGTAATGATATAGGGGTATGACTAGAAGTTTGGGTCTCAAAGTCCCAGTATTTACTTTAAAAAAACATTTTGAAAAATGTGGCGTGTAATCCCGGGAAGCTATGTCAGGAAATTAGGATGTCCTAAAAAACATGAGTTTAAGAAATTAAGAATCTCTCTCTCTTTCTCTCTATCTCTCCAAATAAAGAGCAAAGTAGAAAAGTTAAATATGAAGTGAGAAGTTCACACACTTTTAAAATATTTCATAACATATGCAAATTTGTTTCACTTATACTAGCAGTTTACCTTAGTTCATTGAAGAGAGAGTTTGTGTTTTTATTTAGTTTTTACAAGAACTTTTTGGTACATGTCTGGTACTACATTAAAGATAATGATATGCAATATAATAACTATTGTTATTCTCTTATGTGGTTATGAAAATTCCTTTTAATTTTTCATAAAATAGAAAAGTAAGCAATATTTAAGAAAAAAAGAAACTAGGAGACATTCCTAAAAGGTCCATGTGGGAGGGAACATGCGCAGACAAAGACCAGAACTCAAGTGAAACGAGGAGGTCAGCCAAGGAGTGCAGAAAGCGCATGTGAGGAGCTGTAACAGTGCACAGCTAGAATATTCCAAGGAACCAGGGATAAATCTATAGGAGTGGTGTGGACAGGAGGATCATAAGTTATTATGCTCTACCATGTGCCTTAAATCATATACTGACGATGATGGGGAACTGTAGAAGAGATAATGAGATTAAAGTCTGCTAGACTGATTGTTCTTGTGGCTTTTCGAGCATTTGATGGTGAGAATGAAACCAGGGACATTTATTATGGCTCTGCAACAGACAGCCATACCTTTGTGATTGTAACTGGTAGTGATGACGAGCTGAGACGAGAAGTTTGGGGACAGTATCAGCAGGATGTAAACACTTAGGGTTGAAGGTCAATGGCAGGAATGTGTGGTGCACCACTACTTAAATTACATGACTAAGACAGCTCATGTGTGTGGAGAAGGGGGTCAGCAAAAGAAATGTAAAGATGAGTTTGAAGTAGGGTAGGTTCTGTAATCAAATTTAAAATGCCAGAACTAGATAATGAACTGCAAATGCTCAGGATATAGCAGCATGCAAATCTGTCAGCTTAGATGAGAATATGTAAGTTGGGCATTTAAGTGTGAGGCCCTGCAGGGACCACGGACAGAGCCCTGGGGAATTCCACAAGTGCAGGTGAAGAGCTCTTGGTGATAACTCCCACGTTAGGATCATAGGACTTCAGCGTAGACAGTGATAAAAAGGATAAAATTCCTTCATTTTCACTTTCCTCATCATCTTTACATTTGTACTGTATATTAAAAGCAAAAAAAGATTGTTTTTTGTTTGCAGTGAATGTTTATCATATACATTTAAACATTTGTTCACATGGGCACAAAATAAGAAGCCCAGATACAATATTGCTGTGAGAAGTTTGTTTGTATGATGTATGGTTCACTTTGAATTGGGAGCTGTAGCATACACTTGCTCAATGTATGTGCTGTGTGAAATTGCTCTTTGAGATACCAAGGTGTCTTGTCATGTTACATACATTGTAATTAATGTCTAATCATAAATTATTATGGTGACTGAGAGAAGTAAGTAATATAGGGCATTGGAAAGAGAGACCTGGAATTTAGATTGCTTTCTTACTTCAATATTGCAAGCTATGCCTTCTTCCTCGATTAATATAAATACCTTAATATTTCATCATATTAATTAACATTAATTAATATCATAGGCTTGTATTACACATTTTCTAATACACATACAATGAAACATCCATGATAAAATAAATAAAACACAATATGATATACTTAGGAAAGCTAGATTATGGATTTGAAAGGTAAGACAAAGTATATTCTTAAGAAGTCAGTGAATCGAAAGGCGCTACTTTGATTTTCCTCTTTTTTTCAGTTAAGTTCCTTTGCCCACCCACAAGACCACACAGATGCAGAAATAATAGAATCTGCCTGCAGTCCGAGAAGACGTGTAATGGCATTGACGACTGTGGGGACAACTCAGATGAAGAGCACTGTGGTAAGTCCGTCTAATGAGAAGTAATTGGTTTAGTAGCAAATAAGATAAGATAAATGATTTGAAGGCTTAAAAAGAAAGAAAACATCCGCGTGTGTGCCTGAGGATTTTTTTTTTTCAGGCACTTGATCTTCTGATGGGAAACGAGAATAATCTCCTAATGTTTCATCTGCATAATAGAGCTCTGTGGTTTTATCCGGAGACCCCCACCAGGCACTTTATTGTGGCAAATAGTGATGTCTTGAGAGAAATGATGTAGTGCTTTAAAACTGTTCTTTGTTGCAGCAGTTGAGAGGAGGGTGTTTTGTGTAGATTGTATGTGCACACAATCCCTTTGATCAATTTTTGAGATTCAAAATGTTCCCTTTAATGGCAGCATGGCATCTGCATACTTGTCAGGGAGTTTTGGGAGGCACAGTGTATGGGCACATGTGCATTTAGTATAATTTTAAGCAAACTGTATGACCAGTAAATCAGTTGTAATGATTCTGATAGACTAATCAGTCTTTCAAATGACCCCATAGGTAAGGTTACATACAAAGCAAAGCCTTGTAGAAAGGATGAGTTTGCTTGCAGCAATAAACAGTGTATCCCCATGGATCTCCAGTGTGATCGTCTTGACGACTGTGGAGATGGTTCCGATGAGCAAGGCTGCAGAACGAGTGAGTGTTTTCCACTAAGCGAAGTACGGGAACAGCCAGGGCCAGGGCCAGGTCAAGCTTAAACATGGCTCAAGGGCTTCTTCTATTACTGTGAGAAAAGTTTGTTCTTCAGATGTGCATAAGTCACACCTTTAGCCAAATCAACGTAATCACTCCAAATACCTCTTAATTTAAGAGGGTATAAAGTGGAAAAGATTGATTTTGCAATGAATAATCCTTTTTAGGAGTGGAAGCTGAGGGCTCAGTGTTCAAATTCACACTTTGATGTTTGAAAGCAAAGCTACATTTTTATTATTTTATGTTATAAACTATAAATGTGATGTTATATGTTTAATTTACAACAGGACTTGGTTAAATTATTTTAAAAGTCTTAATAATTCAATGTTTAGCAAATTTATTTCTGAGTTATTTTTAAAGAAGACATTGTTTTCTTTAATTAGAGTGCCACGATACTTAAACTGTGAGAAGCTGTGTATAATAATTTCATTTCTGGAGGGCTGAGGAGATAGCTCAGCAGCAGAGCGCCTCCCTGGCAAGTGCGAGGTCATGAGTTCGATTCCTGGTACAAAAAAAATTCATTTTTATGTAATGCTTGACAGTTGATTTTCTGAATTAAAGAAAGATAATTATCTAAATTTATTTTTCTGACAGAAGGCGCAAAGTGCTTCCTACTTTTTTATTTAAGTTTGTCTAATTTCCTTGCTGGATAATGAAACAGAGAAAAGTGTATCTGCAATATCATCCCACTGGTATACTTCAATCAACTGTAAAATAGTTACAAGCCAGTTGGTATTAACGATATTTACAATTCTAATAAAGTTTTGATATTTTTTTAAAAATTTGATCCACTTCAGTAATTTAGAAGTACTGAAGTGTTACGTCTAAAATAATATCACCATTTATCTTGGTCCTAAAACGTTCTCTCAAGTGGAAGACAAAGCAATGAAATTGAGTCTGTCCTACTGAAAATTATAAATAACCTGCCTCTGTGGTGTTGCAGCCTGTGACCACTGAAACATTCGTACCCAAATGTTATTTTTATATGAATGTCCAGGCTAAAAATCTTCACAAACTACTTCTGTAGTTTTATTAATATGGCATATTGCCTTGACTGAATTAATGAATATTAAATTCCTGTTAACAAGAAGTTCCCTCATCTTTAGATAACTTCTAAAAAAACTGTTCTGGCTCTTAAAGATGTAGTACTCATACTGATGGAGAGTGTCCTTGAATAGATGGTCTATGACTGGAATCACTGATTCATTATCTCCTTTTAGTAAGTGGCATGAATGGCAGGTGCTGGCATCTTACTCTAAACGATATTTAATGTCAATGACTTCATTTTTTCTCTGCTTCTGGACCTTCATGAGAAATGAAGGCTTAAGGCAAAGAAGACCATAATCTCATACATTTATAAGGAATTAGCCATGTAATAATAAATATTCCACTTCAGGAATCAGAGTTATATTAGCTGTGATCATATTTTTAAATCCTAGCTCCCACCGAATATACCTGTGAAGATAATGTGAATCCATGCGGAGATGATGCATATTGTAATCAAATAAAAACATCTGTTTTCTGTCGCTGTAAGCCTGGATTTCAGAGAAACATGAGAAGTAGACAGTGCGAAGGTAGAGTACCTTTCCTCTACAGTTTGCTTTTAAATCTTTGAGCTTTAAAAGACTCCCAAGGATGCTAAATTACGGGATGACAGGGAATTGCTTTTCATCAAAATAACGTGTAACTATGTGATAGCATTTCACTTTTGAGCGGGAAATTCTCTGGGGTCGAGTGTTGGTTGCTTATACAAATAAGCTAACCATCAGTGAAGCCACAAAGCCTTTTCCACAGCAAATTGAGACCAGAAGGATTTTCAACTGTGTTGTTACATATCTGTTATGAAAGGCAAATCATAAAATTGCGGGTTCAGGAACTATTGGAGAGTTAGACTCATGGTATGAAATAATATGTTTATGGCAAACTGTTTCTCATGAGTGTGTCATTTGTAATATTGTGATAGGTAATTTATACTTAGAAAACTGTGGGCTTCTTTCCAATGGCATAATTTTAAGACTATTTTTAAACATTGCTTTATATTATCATAAGATATCTTGAAAGATTTAAAGTCAGGTTATCAATAAACACGTCAACTTAAGATCATTTAAAAATTGAGTGTGTAGGCCAGAGAAAATATTATAATAAGATATATAAGTAAATGTAATTCAGATCAAGGCTTTAACTGTACAGTTACAGAACACAGATCTGTGAGCATTTTCTTAGATAAAACTGGTATTCATAGTAATATTTTCTATCATCGTGATTAAACCCAAGCTTAACATGGTTCTTGCTTAGGCATAGAATCTTTAAGTCCTAAAATGCTTCCATCATCTCCTTTGTTTCTCTTATGTGTCTGTATGACATTCATGGGTTAAAATACATTTGAACTATATCAATAAAAATAGAATTGTTGAAATTATTTACACATGACAAATAGGAAGAGGTATAGCTATATTTTGAATTCTATTCTTATTCAGATTATTCATAGCACTTTGGATTGTATTCTCATTTAGACTGTCCAAGGCATTTTTCTTTCTCTATTACCATGAAATACTAAAACCTAACATTAAGTGTTCTCCGTTTTACTGAAAAATAGATCAGTTCTTTCCCAGCCCCTATTTATTATATCTAGACACAACCCCCCCAAGCATGTGCAGTCTCTCTCTCCCTCTCTCTCCCTCTCTCCCTCTCTCTCTCTCCCTCTCTCCCTCTCTCTTCATTATTTTAATTACAATAGCATTGATTTTCCAAACTTTGTTTGTGAGTAGCATGTTCTGTTTCCATACCATATGTACTTACTAAACTTATAAATTGTATTCTCAGTATTTTTCTTTACCTTTAATTATATTCATGGCAAATGCAACCTGCAAGCTATGCTTTTAATTTTAACTGCTGTGAATACACTTTTTATATAATTTTGCTGCACAAACGTGTAAATTCTGAAATCTAATGAAATTTGCATCTGTGCTAAAAGACTTTTGATAGTAAAGAAAGTAGTTCATGTGCTTAATTTTATAATGTAAATAATTTAAATGTGTCATTGTGCTTTACCATCTAATTCATAAAAAAGAAAAAAAAAAGAAGAAATTAGAATTTGGTGAAAAACACTTCAATTAACATAAGTAAAGATAAGGAAAAAACAAAGGAAATGGCAGGAGTAGGAGAGGACTCACTGTGCAAAGGCCAGGCAATGTTCCGGACACGGGCAGGTGTGGGATTTGTATATTCTTCTTCAAAATCTCATGATTCAGGGCTCATTATCCTAATGAGGGGAGAAATGTTTTTGTCCATTATGGAGTAATGCCAGGTAGCTGAGATTTTATCACATTATGCAAATTGTAAAAATGTGAATCCGTGCCCAAAGGAAAACACAGTAACAATTATCTCCCTGCTCAAATTTACAGATACTAAACAAATCAAAAATAATTCTTGCAATTTGACAGTTAAGTGTTGATAAGAAACATTTTACTTAATTTCTGAACCATTTTCATTAAAGTAAATGCACTTTGCTTTACCTGTTTATCTTTTTTTAATCAAATAGTTTTTTTTTTTTTTTCCGGTACCGGGGATCGAACTCAGGACCTTGCACTTGCCAGGCAAGCACTTATGCCACTGAGCTATACCCCCAGCCCCTTTTTAATCAAATAGAAAAATGAATTATTAGAATGCTTCAGTTCTCGGTGGGTACGGTAATACAGCATAGAAAGCAGAATCAGAAAGTCTCAGAAGGTCATTTAGTTCGTCACTAGGAAGGTCCTTCATATCTGTCGCGTATCCCTCAAAACAGAAGTCTCCTACGCACAGTCTGAATGGTACAAGTCTATGGCTGGATACTAGCAGGAAATGAGTGTCAGGCAGGGTACCAGCATCGCCGGTATTAAACAACTGCTCCCTATGGCGCACATTATCTCCCATGCTCACCTCTGTTCCCGTCAGCAGGAGCACTGGATTCCCATAAGCACAAGCCCCACTGCGATCATGCAAGAGAGGGCTCTGGGCTGGGTGATCTTGTGGGAATCTGTCTAATCTCGACCCCACCCGCTCTCCCTGATGCCCTAGCCCTATCAGGTAGAAAAATTGTCTTTCAGGAAATCCGTCCCTGGTGCCCAAAAGCTGCAGGACTACAGCCTTAGAACACTGTTGAATAATAAACAGAAGTTAGTGTACTAATGATCTTTACATTTTCAAATTTCTGGCAAAAGTTTGTCTCACAGATTTCATACATAATTTGGGCAATTATAAATGATAGAAGAGGGAGAAGTAGTGTTCTGTATGAAAGTAAAAGTAGATAAGCAAATCGGAAAACTGCTAATACCTGTGAATAATGCGATTTTTTTTTTGTTTTTGTTTTTGTTTTTTATTTTAAAGACAAAAGAATGGAGACATATGAACCAGAAAAGCCATAAACAATACAGAAAATACAAAGTTATACAGAATATAGTAGGGAATTAGAACTGGATGTTGTATTACATAGTTATCTTCACATTAGTTAACACAAAAACATTAAAGGAAATACCAAATTATAGAGAAGATA